>MU260563.1:0-57500 GCA_020310875.1 Ceratopteris richardii
TCCTACATCTCTGCATAGTTTGTTTTCTACAAAGTTGTCGGTTGACCTAAAGAGATCTAGTTGAGGTATTGTATAGCTTATTAGAAAGATAATAAGCCATACTAAATGTGGTTGAAGGCTTAGGTGATTTAGATCATTGTAAGCCATGTAAATTAGAGTTTTGATGTAGGATGTTCGAAAAGGTGTATGAAGGGACCTAGGTATTGGGTTCATTTCACTTCTAGTGTGCAAATTTGAGGGATTAAGTTCCATCAGTTGGTATCAGAGCAAGAAACATCCTTTGAATACTTCAAGAGATGGACACAAAAGCTTGGACATCAAGGCTAAGAGGTACATTTTAGTGTAACCCTAATTTCCCATTCACTATGGGAGATCTAGGTCAAAAAGTGGAGTTGTTTGATAAAGAAAACTATTCACCAATCCTACGAAGGTATGGGATAAAAGTGTGTAGGGTAAAAAGTGGAAGCAAGGGAAAAGCTTTTTACCACCAAACTATTCACGGCGACTAACCTTATTTTGTGGATCTAATTCAAATGTCAAAGGAGTCATTGACCTACCCCTCCAATTTGGGCATTCCACCGGGCGTGATGATGTGGACGTGAAGATTCGGCAAGGCCTCTGTTGGCCTATTGGGGCCTATAAAAAACAATGGATTTGTGCTCATGGGGGGATATATTTTTTTTTTCGAGTTACATTGACGTGGTGTATATGTGCAGAAGTTCTCTCTTGCACTTGATGGTTTCAAGCCTATTGTAGGAGCTTCTCTGTAGTGTGGATACAGAGGGTAGGCTTCTTAATGGAGGCTATGAGCACTATAGTGTAAGAGAGTGCCTATGGATTTTCTTTCTTTTCTGTTGAGTCAATATTGGGGTTAAGCCGTTATTCTCTTGAGCAAGTCCTTTCACCATTTGTATTTGATCTCTGTTTATCTGCATAGAGTGCCATGAAGTTCTGAGCATTAGTTTTTGAGCATTTCCTTGACAAATCTTGTAATCATCTGAATCGATCAAGAAGTGTATGGTCTCCTTGGTCAATTGTTGTTCATATTTTCTGAAGTATCTGTTACCACTCTGTGGCAGGTCCTTTTTATTCTACCTGCTCACAGAAATGTTAAACGGGTATACTTCTCCTACAGAGAACCCCCCCTTGAGTAGGCCACGTATTGGATGTGGTAATCTTTAATCTCTACTTGTGTTTAAAAGTGGATACCCCAATACCTCCTCGACAATATAACCAGAATCCTCAACTCAAGCAATGAGGAGATCTCAAAGAGAAAGTAAGAAGCCTATCAGATTATGGGTATGACACATCACTTGTAACTAAACATTCTGTATATCTTGCAAGGATTGTTGAATGGAACGAACCAGGTACCTATGAAGAAGCAATCACCAAACCAGAATGGAAAGGAGCTATGGATGAAGAAATGAAGCTCTCAAGGAGAGTGATACTTGGGACTTGGTACCCCAGAAGAAGGACTCTATGAAGGTAATAGGATCCAGATGGATCTATAAGCTAAAGAACATTCATATGGAACAATCAACAGGTACAAAGCTAGGTTGGTAGCCAATGTGTAGAGCCTCCATATGCCTTCCTCCTCTCTAGGGGGCATTGTGCTTATCCCTCTTCAACACACAGAGTTTCTCCTCTTTGTAGCTCTCTCACATAGAGATATGGGGTATGGGCGGTAGTAGATGCATCATGAGCTTGGTCTGTCTGGCTGAGCAAATACACCTCAGAGAGTCGTCTCTCTCTCTCTCACACACCAGAGAGATGATGCAAGAGATGAGCCTTCTGAAGGCTATGAGAAGTAGCTCTTCCTATCACTGCGAAGGGTGGCAGAGGTTAGAGATAGTATTGTTGCTCCGTGAGCATGAAATGCGTGCTCAAGTGCTTGCTGGTCAATGTCAGGTTCGTTAGGTGTGCTATTATAGAGTGATATATGATAGAGAACACGATGATGATGTGCAGATCTGGACACAGAGAATCACTCCCGCATTTTCGACAGCAGAGCCCCAAAAAGCCTAAGGCTATGAGCCCTGAGCTTAAGGTGATGCAAGTCTACAGACAATGTCTAACACAATAGAAACATTGAATAACTCTATTCACAGAGAAATTGAAGTCATGGCGCTTTGTGTTCTCTCTCTCTCTCTTCCTCTCTATCTTCCCTTCCCTCTCTCTTCCCCCTCACCCCCACCAATCCCCTCCCCCTCCCCTCACCACTCACCCCCGCAAAGCCCCTCCCCCTCCCCTCACAACTCACCCCCGCAAGCCCCCCTCCCCTCCCCTCACCACTCATTCCCCCACAAACCCCCTCCCTTCCCTCACCACCTCCCCCACTTCCTTGCGCCTCCCCCTCACCCCCTTGCGCCCCATCCCCTCCTCTCTGGCAGCCCCTCCCCCTCACCACTCACCCCCACCAAGCCCCTCCCCCTCCCCTCACCACTCACCCCCGCAAAAGCACCTCCCCTCCCCTCACCACTCACCCCCGCCCAGCCCCCCCTCCCCTCACCTCACACCATCCCCCACAAAACCCCCTCCCCTTTCCCTCACCACCTCCCCCACTTCCTTGCGCCTCCCTTTCCCTCACCACCTCCCCCACTTCCTTGCGCCTCCCCCTCACCACCTTGCGGCCCCATTCCCTCCTTTCTTGCGCCCCTCCCCCTCACCACTCACCCCCACCAAGGCCCCTCCCCTCCCCTCACCACTCACCCCCGCAAAGCCCCTCCCCTCCCCCTCACCACTCACCCCCGCAAGCCCCCTCCCCTCCCCTCACCACCATCCCCCACAAACCCCCCTCCCTTTCCCTCACCACCTCCCCCACTTCCTTGCACCTCCCCCTCACCCCCTTGCGCCCCATTCCCTCCCTTCTTGCGCCCCTCCCCCTCACCCACTCACCTCCACCAAGCCCCTCCCCTCCCCTCACCACTCACCCCCGCAAAGCCCCTCCCCTCCCCTCACCACTCACCCCCGCAAGCCCCTCCCCTCCCCCTCACCACTCACACCCGCAAGTCCCCTCCCCCTCCCCTCACCACTAACCCCCACCACTCCCTTCCCTTACCACTATTCCCCCCCACTCCACACTTCCCCTCGCACTCCCCCTCACTTTCACCATCGCACACACCCTCACTCACATAATCACTCACATAAAGCACACACACCAGCTTAGCGCACACACGTAATCACACATGCACTTCCACTCACACACAATTCCACACACGCACACTCACACACAACTTCACACACATACACCCACACATATGCCCGAGGAGGCTCAACAGACTTCTAAGAAGACCGAACCACAGAGATCTCCCAAAGAAGAGAAAGTAGCTAAATCTAAGCCATCGAAATTCTTAGTAATTGTTTGAAGAACATGCAGAGGACTCTGGAATATGGAGCCAGTTATCTCTAGAAGATTGCTGAAAGGTGGGGCAGTGGAGGAACACCATGATTGGATAAGCAGATGGACCAATCGGCTTCATTGGATTGTCAGAATTGGATGAAGAGGTAAAAGTGAGTTGGTAAAAGTAAAGGTGTATTGTAGAGAGTAAAAGTGGCCGCCAACCATTCACGGCGACTACCTATCTTTGGGGATCCAATTCAAATCAAGGGAATAATTGACCTACCCCTCCAATTTTGGGTGGTTAACCGGCGCGTGATCAATGGACGTGAAGATTCAGCAAGGCTCTCTTGGCCTATTAGAGCCTATAAAATCAAAGGAGTTGTGCTCATTTGGGACTACAGCTACAACCGACGACGACACACACAGGAGTATATGTACAAGTTTTAGAGATACAGTGGTCCGCGTATACGTGTAGAAGACCTCTCTTGCACTTGGTGGTTTCAAGTCTACTCTGGGAGCTACACTGTCGTGTATACAGAGGGTAGGCTTCACAGTGAAGGGCTATGAGCACTATAATGTAAGAGAGTAGCTTGGCGTTATTTTTTATGTGAGTCAGTGTGTTGATTAATCTCTATTCTCTTGAGAAATACTACAATTTGTATTGTTCTGAGTTCTCTGCCCAACTTCGTAATCATCCGATTCGGATCAAAAAGTGTATGGTCTTCCTTGGCACATAATGTTCATATTTTCTGAAGCATTCACTACTTTGTGCAATCCGTTTTATCTACCTGCTCACAGAAATGTTAAAGGGTATACTTCCCTAAAGAGAACCCCCCTTGAGTAGGCGACGTACTGGAAGCGTTTTGTTTTCTATAAAAGTGGATACCCCAGTACCTCCTCTACAGTTTGGCACGCCCGGTGGGACCTTTGCATTTCTGTGAGAGGATTGTCGCCCTATTGTATTTGCGAATAGGTACATGACCCATACGCGGGCGGACAAGGAGTCTCATCGTGAACGGAAGCGTCTCAACAAGTTAGAAATAACCACAACCAGTGATCCTACCTCTCCTCCACCATCCTTGAATCTATCCATTGATTTGGGAGTAACACCATTATCAAAAGAGAAGCATAGGAGAACCTTAGATTTTCCCTTAGATACTTCAGAAGAAGCGCCGGCACCAATGGAGGATCTTTCCCATTTACTCTCTAGGTTGAACATCAAGTTTCCTACATTTAAAGGATTGGCTTATGAAGATGCAGATGACCACGTGAGGAGATTCGTCTCATTATGTCGTGGAAGAGGATTGCAGAACCGGGAGGATGCAATGTTGGTGCTCTTTCCATCTACATTGGAAGGCCTTGCGGACAAATGGTATAGCCAGTATGCTGATGGGCACTTCACTACGTGGGAGGCACTAAAAGCGGCATTCTCGCGGACATTTCGACCAAGCGACTCCTCAGAACGAGCTCTAGACCAGCTAGAGAACCTAAAATTACGAGCAGGTGAATCCTTCCATGAATTACACACAAGAACTAAAGCACTTGTTTCTCGTTTGCCTCATGCTCCAGGTGATTTTTTAGTCAAAAAATGGATTGAGAAGGCTCTGCCTAAGTCATCTCAACAAAAGCTTCGCGAATCCCTCAGACTGGATGCAACACTTGATGATTTTGTTGCAACTGCATCACGCATTGAGGAGGCTAGAATACATTTTGAAGTAGAGTCTCAAACCAAATTATGCATCCGATTTGGATCCGATCGGGCAACTCAGGAAGGAGTTGGAAGCCTTAAGGATGCAGCAAAGTCGCCAAGAAGAGAAGGTCATACCGCCACTCTCAACTCATAATATGGATGAAGTGTCTCAACTTAGGCGTGAGCTTGAAGACTTGCGGACTACCCAGGACATACGAAGACAGGTTTGGTGTACAATATGTAATAATAATGGACATTCCAATGTAAATTGTCCTAACAGAGTCAGTTGTCAGTTCTGTGGCAAAGAGGGTCATGAGGCAAGAGACTGCTACTACCTTAAGGGGACACAACAACGAGGTAACCATCAAGGTGTAGATTCATATTATGCTAGCACTCCTAATGCACCTAATAGAGAAGAGACCCGCCCAACTCGGCCTAGATACAATAGGCCTCTAATGTGTTACCGTTGTGGGGAGTATGGCCATATGCAGAACAGGTGTTCTCTTCCAGAGGACGCACCCCCTTGTCAACACTGTCCAAATGCTAAGGATCACTATACCAGAGATTGCCCAAGAGGTCGTCTGGCTCCTATTCACATGATTGCAGTCTCCCCACCTGTAGAAGGTATGACAACTCAATCTTATGTTGTTCATCTTCATCCATGCCAATGATGACCAGAGCCAGGCAAGCGGCAGTAGCCCAAAAGGAGGAACAACAAGGACTCAAAGATAGAGTTGTAGAAAAGAAGGTGGGATGGAAGGACCAAGAAGAAATGGAAGAAGCTTATGAGAGGGCAACTACTTTGCTAAAAGATCAACCAACGAGTACTTCTGAAGGCAAGCAAGAAGTGGACATTGAAGAAATTTTGAAAGGTATTCATCATAAGATTAGCCTGTATCAACTCATAAAGATAGATCCTAAAGTAAGAAGTGATCTGCTGAAGATTATACATTCTGCATGCTTGTGCTAACCTCCTAGCATAGATGGTTTTATGGTGGACTTTCCTCCTGCATCCTTGGCTGATTATCAGAGCTCAAGATTATCCGTTTTAATCAAGGATGAAGCTCTAGCAGGTGTTATTATAGATGGAGGTTCTGGCATCAATTTGATGCCTGATTTCACTATGAAGAAACTAAGGCTCAATCCCACAAAGGCAGCACCCTTCACAGTCACCTTAGCAGATCAACGTCGGGTTGCACTAGTGGGCATTGTTGAAAAGGTACTTATGATAGTGCAGGGTTGTCATTTTGTTTTAGACTTTGTTGTTATTGCCCTGCCTTAGGAGACCTCATACCCTCTACTCCTGGGAAGGCCTTGGCTAAGGCAAGCAAAGGCTCTACAGGATTGGGGAAAGAACAAGTTATGGATTTCCACATGTACTAACAATCAATTACAGATACATTTGGAAGAAGGATCAGACATCAAAAAGGCTACTGGATATGCAATGGAAACTCAGGTAATGCCTTCAGAAGATGATGCCCTATTAAGTTGGATGATGGGAAGTGCAGAATGCTGCATAGTGGAGATATGTGAGGTAAATGAAGATTTTGCAGAAGCAACACAAGGAGGACGGGAAGAGGGAGAAACTGATGTTCTTCACTTGAAGGAAATAGAAAAAAGTAAGCAAGGAAATCAAGCGTATTTTTTGCAGGCACCTCCGGAAGGGACAGAAATCTCCAATTGAATTAGAAAATCAAAATTCAACACTGAGCGCCACTAAGAAGGTATGTAGGGAAAAGGCAGGTAAACGTGAGGAATCAGATGATTTTATGCTTGCAGGACCAGAAAGAGACAAAGTGGTGCCTGCATCTGGGGAAGATAATTGCGACCTTCAAGAACTTCCATTCTCAAATATACCCTTAGGATGGATCAAGGAACAAATTGTGGATCATAAATTGAACTCTGCTCCTGCATACAGTGGAGATGAACTTTCAAGTGAGTCCAATTCTGAAAAGTTTGTTCAAGAAGTAAATCTTGGAGATGAAGAGAATCCTCAGATGGTTCACTTGGCTGCTTGGTTATGGCACTATCCGCCTTTATTGCAGAAGGTAACTTCCCTACTTTTTACCTATAAAAGTGTCTTTGCATGGTCCTATAAAGACTTAACAGGGATACCTGAGGAGCTTGGATTACACCGAATACCCTTAGTGGAAGGAGCTTCACCTGCAAGAAGTAGGCCTTACCGACTTAATCCAAAGTATGCAGAAGTAGTAAAGCTAGAAATCACAAAATTGGAAGAGGCAGGTATTATTGTTCCGGTAGAACACTCACGGTGGCTTTCTTCCATGGTCATAGTACCAAAGAAAAACGGCAAAATAAGAGTATGTGTTGATTTTCGTGCCTTGAATAAGGTAACTATTCAAGATGGCTTTCCCCAACCATTCACAGAGCAGGTGCTTGAAGAAGTAGCCGGACACTCTTTATAGAGTTTTCTTGATGGATTCAGTGGCTACAATCAGATAGCCATTCATCCTGAAGATAGAGACAAGACGGCTTTTGTTACACCATGGGGCACATATGTTTATACCCGTATGGCCTTTGGCTTGAAGAATGCACCAGCATCCTTCAACAGGACTATGTATCTCATACTAGGGAAATGGTTAACCTCATTTCTGCGCATTTTTATGGATGATTTTTCGGTATTCTCAGGAACAGACAAGAGGGTGATAGTTCAAGATTTCAATAACCATTTGGATAATCTAAAGGAAAAGTTTGAGCAGTGTCTCAAAACAGGTTTGAAGTTGAATCCTGCTAAATGTCATTTTTTGGTGACCAAAGGTACTCTCCTGGGCCACATAGTATCAGTTGAAGGGATAACGGTTGATCCAGCAAAGATCACTGCTATCCTTTCTATGCCAATTCCACAAAGCCCAAAGGAAGTGCAAAGTTTCTAGGGCCATGCAGGATATCATAGACGATTTATCAGAATGTATTCAGAAATAGCTAAGCCTTTGTCCAGGCTTACAAGTAAGAATGTCCCTTTCTCATGGACTCCTGAAGCCGAGAAAGCATTTTGCGAATTAAAATTGAGGCTATGTACTGCTCCTCTTTTAATTGTTCCTAATTGGTCATTAGAGTTCCATGTACATACAGATGCCAGTCTTCATGCAGTTGGAGCAGTCTTGGCTCAACCATCATCACAAAAGATAGACCAACCTATCGTTTATGCTAGCAGATTGCTTACCAAAGCAGAGAGGAACTACAGCACTACTGAAAGGGAAGGTTTGGCTATCGTGTTCGCTCTTCAAAAATTCCGGCATTACCTCTTAGGTGTGCATTTTATTGTCATAACTGATCATCAACCTTTGAAGTACCTGATTAACAAGTCCAGAGTAGCTGGAAGGATTTGGCGATGGTTACTCCTATTTCAAGAATTTAATTTTGATATTCATATTAAGCCAGGAAAAGAGCACTACATGGCAGATCAAGTGTCCAGGACGGCAATGAGCGAAAAGGCAACAGGTATTAATGACGAATTGGTGGATAGCAATCTTTTTCTAGTAACAGTTCGAATTAGCTGGTATGATGAAATTCTTCATGTTCTCACTACTGGAAAGATCCCAGAACACTTGACACCGGTAGAAAAGAGAAGATTGCTCTTGAAAACCAAAGCATATTCTCTTATAAACGGAAATATATATAAATACTGTCAAGATGATATACTGAGAAGGTGTGTCTATCCAGAGGAGGTAAATCTTCTACTAGAAGCTGCACAGAGTGAAGGACATCTCAAGGGGGAAGAATTGGCTCATAGAATCATCCACAAAGGTTTATGGTGGCCTCATATTTTCAAAGATGCAATCAAGTTCGCCAAAGAATGCCACATCTGCCAGAGGTGTGCTCGCGCGCCAACCAGATTGAATTTCCAACCATTGGTCATATCTACAGGATGGCTCCCATTTGAACGATGGGGTCTTGATTTCATAGGGCCAATAAGCCCAACTGGGCGACCAGGAGGTAAAAAGTATATTTTGATGGCCACATGCTATGCTACTAAATGGATAGAGGCTAAAGCTACTGTGGACTGCACGGCTTTAACAGTAGCTAAATTTATGTATAAACGAATTTTCTCAAGATTTGGTTGCCCACTGGAAATTACTAGTGATAGGGGCACACATTTTGTAAATCAATTGCTCCAGTTTATATTCGACAGAACCACGAAGAGGGGAACCACAGGCGAAACTCCATTTCGTTTAGTTTATGGAAAAGAGGCTTTGGGACCATTTGAGTTCATTATCAGAAAGGAAATAGGAATCAAAACCGTTGGAATTGAACCCCCCATTCAGAGATTGGTGGCATTGGAAGAATACAGAGAAGGAGCAATGCAAAAACTTCAGGTAACACAAGAAGAGCGCAAAAGACTACATGACAGGTATCTGAGATCCAATGAAGTACAGGAAGGATCTATGGTTTTAGTGCATCAGGTCCCAGCAATTCCAACCAAACTGGCACCCAAATGGATAGGAACTTATACGGTGATAAAAGTATTACCTCATGGAGCAGTACATCTAGAGGATTTGCAGGGTAAGAGGATACCATTGGTCAATATCTCTAGGGTGAAGAAGTATCTGACCTAAATTAAAATGGAAGCATTCTATCCCTTGTACATATCTTGTTTTTCAGTAATTGCAGAATAAATAGATCTCAGCAATAAGGGAGAAATTGCACCGGGGACGGTGCAAAAGCTTGATGTGGGGGTCTGTAGAGCCTCCATATGCCTCTCTCTCTAGGGGGCATTGTGCTTATCCCTCTTCAACACACAGAGTTTCTCTCTTTGTAGCTCTCTCACATAGAGATATGGGGTATGGGCGGTAGTAGATGCATCAGAGCTTGGTTGTCTGGCTGAGCAAATACACCTCAAAGAGTCGTCTCTCTCTCTCTCACACACACAGAGAGATGATGCAAGAGCTGAGCTTCTGAAGGCTCTGAGAAGTAGCTCTTCCTATCACTGCGAAGGGTGGCAGAGGTTAGAGATAGTATTGTTGCTCCGTGAGCATGAAATGCGTGCTCAAGTTGCTTGCTTGGTCAATGTCAGGTCGTTAGGTGTGCTATTATA
Organism: Ceratopteris richardii; assembly: GCA_020310875.1. Taxonomy (NCBI): domain Eukaryota; kingdom Viridiplantae; phylum Streptophyta; class Polypodiopsida; order Polypodiales; family Pteridaceae; genus Ceratopteris; species Ceratopteris richardii. The sequence continues at coordinate 10,087 of MU260563.1, forward strand.
GAGTGATATATGATAGAGAACACGATGATGGATGTGCAGATCTGGACACAGAGAATCACTCTCGCATTTTTGACAGCAGAGCAAAAAGCCTAAGGCTATGAGCCTCTGAGCTTAAGGTGATGCAGAGTCTACAAACAATGTTAAAACAACAGAAAACATTGAAATACTCTATCAACAGAGAAATTGAAGTCATGGCGCTTTGTTCTCTCTCTCTCTCTTCCTCTCTATCTTCCCTTCCCTCTCTCTCCCCCTCACCCCCCACCAAGCCCCTCCCCTCCCCTCACCACTCACCCCCGCAAAGCCCCTCCCCTCCCCTCACCACTCACCCCCGCAAGCCCCCTCCCCTCCCCTCACCACCATCCCCCACAAACCCCCTCCCTTTCCCTCACCACCTCCCCCACTTCCTTGCGCCTCCCCCTCACCCCCTTGCGCCCCATCCCCTCCTTTCTTGCGCCCCTCCCCCTCACCACTCACCCCCACCAAGCCCCTCCCCTCCACTCACCACTCACCCCCGCAAAGCCCCTCCCCTCCCCTCACCACTCACCCCCGCAAGCCCCCTCCCCTCCCCTCACCACCATCCCCCACAAAACCCCTCCCTTTCCCTCACCACCTCCCCCACTTCCTTGCGCCTCCCTTTCCCTCACCACCTCCCCCACTTCCTTGCGCCTCCCCCTCACCCCCTTGTGCCCCATTCCCTCCTTTCTTGTGCCCCTCCCCCTCACCACTCACCCCCACCAAGCCCCTCCCCTCCCCTCACCACTCACCCCCGCAAAGCCCCTCCCCTCCCCTCACCACTCACCCCCGCAAGCCCCCTCCCCTCCCCTCACCACCCTGCCCCACAAACCCCCTCCCTTTCCCTCACCACCTCCCCCACTTCCTTGCGCCTCCCCCACACCCCCTTGCGCCCCATTCCCTCCTTTCTTGCGCCCCTCCCCCTCACCACTCACCCCCACCAAGCCGCTCCCCTCCCCTCACCACTCACCCCCGCAAAGCCCCTCCCCTCCCCTCACCACTCACCCCCGCAAGCCCCTCCCCTCCCCTCACCACTCACACCCGCAAGTCCCCTCCCCTCCCCTCACCACTTACCCCCACCACTCCCTTCCCTTACCACTATTCGCCCCCACTCCACACTTCCCCTCGCACTCCCCCTCACTTTCACCATCGCACACACCCTCACTCACATAATCACTCACATAAAGCACACACACCAGCTTAGCGCACACACGTAATCACACATGCACTTCCACTCACACACAATTCCAGACACGCACACTCACACACAGCTTCACACACATACACCCACACATATGCCCGAGGAGGCTCAACAAACTTCTAAGAAGACCGAACCACAGAGATCTCCCGAAGAAGAGAAAGAAGCTGAATCTAAGCCATCTAAATTCTTAGTAATTGTTTGAAGAACATGCAGAGGACTCTGGAATATGGAGCCACTTATCTCTAGAAGATTGCTGAAAGGTGGGGCAGTGGAGGAACACCATGATTGGATAAGCAGATGGACCAATCGGCTTCATTGGATTGTCAGAATTGGATGAAGAGGTAAAAGTGAGTTGGTAAAAGTAAAGGTGTATTGTAGAGAGTAAAAGTGGCCGCCAACCATTCACGGCGACTACCTATCTTTGGGGATCCAATTCAAATCAAGGATTAATTGACCTACCCCTCCATTTTTGGGTGGTTAACCGGCGCGTGATCAATGGACGTGAAGATTCAGCAAGGCTCTCTTGGCCTATTAGAGCCTATAAAATCAAAGGAATTGTGCTCATTTGGGACTACGGCTACAACCGACGACGACACACACAGGAGTATATGTACAAGTTTTAGAGATACAGTGGTCCGCGTATACGTGTAGAAGACCTCTCTTGCACTTGGTGGTTTCAAGTCTACTGTGGGAGCTACTCTGTCGTGTATACAGAGGGTAGGCTTCACAGTGAAGGGCTATGAGCACTATAATGTAAGAGAGTAGCTTGGCGTTATTTTTTCTGTGAGTCACTGTGTTGATTAATCTCTATTCTCTTGAGAAATACTACAATTTGTATTGTTCTGAGTTCTCTGCCCAACTTCGTAATCATCCGATTCGGATCAAAAAGTGTATGGTCTTCCTTGGCACATAATGTTCATATTTTCTGAAGCATTCACTACTTTGTGCAATCCGTTTTATCTACCTGCTCACAGAAATGTTAAAGGGTATACTTCCCTAAAGAGAACCCCCCTTGAGTAGGCGACGTACTGGAAGCGTTTGTTTTCTATAAAAGTGGATACCCCAGTACCTCCTCTACACCAAGGGTTTTGCACAAACCCAAGGCATTGATTATGAGGAGACATTTTCTGCTCTGGCCAAGATGCCAACTATCAGAATATTGGTGAGTGTAGCTGCATCCAAGAATTGGAACATGTACCAATTAGATGTCAAGAATGCTTTCTTGAATGGATGGATATCTGAAGAAGTCTACATGTCACAACCACCTGGCTATGAAGATCCCAAGAAGGTAAATTATGTTTGTAAATTGAAGAAGGCTCTATATGGTTTGAAGCAGGCACCTAGAGCATGGAATTACAGGTTGACAACCTACCTCCAAGACGAAGGATTTGTGATGAGCAAAGCTGACACTTCTCTATTCATTAAGAAGAGTAGTACAGAGGTAATCTACTTGTGTGTTTATGTTGATGATATCATCATTACAGGTAATGATGTCAGTGGGACTAGACACATCAAAGGACAGATGATGAAGGAATTCAAGATCAATGATCTTGGATTATTGAAATACTTCTTAGGTCTTGAATTAGTCTACACCAACTCAGGTATATATATCACTCAAAAGAAGTATGTACAGGATATGGTCAAGAAGTTTGGCTTGCAGGATGCTAAAGTCTCAACTACTCCAATGGAAGTCAACCTAAAGCTAAGTGCTCATGAAGGGGATGAAATACAAGACATTACAGGATATCAAAGCATGGTAGGTAGTTTGAATTATGCTACCTTGACAAGAATTGACATAGCATATGGAGTTAGTGTGCTTAGTCAATTCATGCACAAACCAAGGGCACCTCACCTAGAGGCAGCAAAGAAGATCTTGAAGTAATTGAAGGGAACTCAGAACCATGGTTTGTACTTTCCTTATACATCAGATATTGACATGAAAGTATATTCAGATGCAGATTGGGCAGGTTGCAAGGATGACAGGAGGAGCACATCAGGATACATATGTTTTGCAGGAGATAAACCTATTTCTTGGTCAGCCAAGAAGCAACCTACAGTGGCCTTGTCATCTACTGAAGCAGAGTATAGAGGGCTAGCCAATGCCACTCAAGAAGCTATCTAGTTAAAGCTTTTGTATACAGAGCTAGGCCTATACATTGGCCTCCAATCATATTTGGAGATAACACAAGCTCCCTTCACCTTGCAGCTAATCCAATATATCATGCTAGAACCAAACACATAGAGGTTCATTACCACTATGTGAGAGAGAAGTTGCTTAGTAAAGACATTCAGTTGACTTATGTGTCTACTAATATGCAATGTGCAGATTTACTCACTAAAGCTTTGGATGGAAACAAGCTATGCAGATTCAAATCCATCATTGGATTACAGGATGTGATTGAAGACTAAAGATGAAGACTTAAGCCAAAGTTTTTGGCTTGAGGGGGAGTTGTTGGTGCATTTCAAGCCTTCACACTTGGCTTGGAACTTTGGAAGATTAGCTTGGACAACTTTCATCAAGGCTTCACTTGAAGGATAGAGCATAGGAACCCATACCTATGATTTATTACCTTTTTACTTCCATTGTAAAAGTCTTAGTGACTTGTCATTTATGAACACACACACCTACTTGATTAGTCGTGGAAAAGTGGATGGTTTAGTAGAGAGAATATCTCCCTACTTTTAGAGGAGAGACTCTAGGGAGCCTTAGTTTGAATTTGAAATTCAAATGTATCTCCATCACTTATAAAAAGTCAATGTAAAAACTCGCGGGTTAGCTAGTCTCATTGAGCTCACTCCTCGAGGCATTCCACTATTGTAACTCAGTGTGTGTTAGTGCTACTTCATAGCCTACACCACAATACCTCATTTAGCTATGCTTGTCATGCTAATGAGATTGTACAACTATATCAATCAATAGAAGTATACACATTCATTATCTCTGTTTTCTCTGAGTCATCATCTCCAAGTCTGTCAACTTCAAAGAGACATATCTCAGGATCTACTGAACCAAATCAAGTGATTCAAAGCACATTGGAACCAGCTCCAAGCATAGTACATGCCTACAAAATTTCAAGGTCAAACGATCAGTCATCTTGGAGAAATCTTGCTCGAAGATACCTCTGGTATTCTTCTGCAAAGCTCCTAAAAAGTCGGGGGTACATATAATTTTGCTAAAGTGATTTCTCAGTGTGTAGTTTATCATTTCTTCTCATTCCACTTGCAAATGGTAGCTTACTAAGCTAATAGAATATCTCTAGAAGGAATTTCGCCAATTGTAAGTGTGCTGGTCATACTGGGTGAAAGACTGAGCAGGTGTCAATACCAAATTAGCAAGTTTTCTTGGATTCTTGAAGTCTCAAGTAGTCTGTTTTGATTTGATCATTACACATATCATTTGCAAAGTACATATATGCTTTCTTGGTATCATTTGGAAGCTAATCAAGTGTACTAAGCATATCTGAAGCAAAGGAGGGCTGGAGCAAAGCAGGTCTAGCAGCTTCAACTCAATCTCTTGAGTCCATCCAACCATCTCTCACAACAGTGGTATCAGAGCAAATAAGGTAAACATGGGAGATGGTTTTGCTTCATTCATTGACAAATTGGATAGGAACAACTACCAAGCTTGGTCTCTAAGGATGAAGACCTATCTACAAGGAAGAAGCTTGTTTGGATACATATCAGGAGATGAGGAATTGCCCTCATTCAAAGCTAGAGGACTACCCACCAAGGATGAACAAGAGAGACTCAACCAATGGTGTGCAAAAGATGCTTTGGCAAGGTCTTACCTTCTTAACTCTATATCTGATTTCCTTTTACCTCATATAAGGAACTGTAAGACTTCCCAAGAGACTTGGGAAACTCTGTCAACATATTTCTCTTCCAACACAAGGGCGAGGAAGAATCAACTGTGGATTGAATTCACAACCCTTAGGAAGCAGCCCAAGCAATCAGTCTCAGAATATGTGACCAAGATTAAAGATGTGGCAGACCAATTAGCAAGCATTGGAGAGGAGATTGAAGAGGAGCAAATAGTCAGGCAAGTAACAAATGGACTCAAGGCAGATGATAAGTGGGAAAGCTTCACCACTGCAATGGACCTCTACATGGACATGCATACCCCAGATCTCACAACACTCATGGGCCAACTATTCACACATGAAGCAAAGTTTACAAAGGCAGGAGATCAATCAAAAGGTATTCTTCTGTAGAGCTCCTAAAAAGTCGGGGGTACATATAATTTTGCTAAAGTGATTTCTCAGTGTGTAGTTTATCATTTCTTCTCATTCCACTTGCAAATGGTAGCTTACTAAGCTAATAGAATATCTCTAGAAGGAATTTTGCCAATTGTAAGTGTGCTGGTCATACTGGGTGAAAGACTGAGTAGGTGTCAATACCAAATTAGCAAGTTTTCTTGGATTCTTGAAGTCTCAAGTAGTCTGTTTTGATTTGATCATTACACATATCATTTGCAAAGTACATATATGCTTTCTTGGTATCATTTGGAAGCTAATCAAGTGTACTAAGCATATCTGAAGCAAAGGAGGGCTGGAGCAAAGCAGGTCTAGCAGCTTCAACTCAATCTCTTGAGTGCATCCAACCATCTCTCACAACATAAACGAGCATCAACTAGTCGTGTGGATTGTAGCTAGATATAGCAGAGATTTTAGAGGAATTTGTGTGGAATATTAAGATCACATTATAGCTCTTCTATTTCCCTAAAATTTGGAAAGTATCCACTACCAATGTCAATCTAATTTATGGGCATTAATACATATAGTTTTCTCCTATCACATCTTTTCTACTCTATCATGTGTCACTCAGAATGATGAAATTCCTTGATCAAATTATCAGCATATACTTGATCATTTGGAGTGATTTAAGTTAGAATAGATTCATTTAAGTGTTTACTTTCTTGCTACAAAGCTTCATTTCAATTGGCTCAGAAACTTTTGAGATATGTGCAAAACATTCTCCTCTCATGTGCATACTCTCAACTCCAAAAAATATCGGGATGCATCTCTAACTTGCTAAGCATCATTATTTGAGCATAATTCATCATTTCAAGTGATATAACTTGTGAACGTTAGCTATCTAAGTTAATTAGATATGCCCAAAAGCATTTTGTTGATATATTAGCAAAGAAGGAGTACTATCCATTTATCTTAGTAGGTGTAGTGACCAAAATCGCAAGTTGTTGGTTCACAATGAAACTCCAACTTATCTCTTTTCATCCAATGATTTGAGGATCATCTTCAAAAGTACTTGGATGATTATTTGTGCTTCCTAGAGAGCTCAAAAGGTCTACGTTTCAGAACTAAACTTAGTTTTGACTTGTGTGAAGCAAGAATTTGTAGCACCATTTTATCTCTGGAAGGTGTCCACCATCTCCTTCATTAGTGCTATTAGAGCAACATCAAGGTAAAATGGGAGATGGATTTCCATAATTCATTGAAAAATTGGACAAAGAAAATTATCTAGTTAGCTCCCTAAGGAGGAAGGCTTACCACCAAGGATGAAGGCCTACCACCAAGGAAGAAGCTTGTATGGATACATATGTGGACATGAAGAAATGCCAACCTTTAGAACCAAACACCAACCTACAAGAGAGGAGCTAGAGAGAATAGATGCTTGGTGTGCAAAGGAAGCTTTAGCCAAGTCTTACATAATTCAATATCTGATGTTTTGTTACCTTAGATTAGGAATTGTAAGACTTCCCGCAAGACTTGAGAGGTACTATCTTCATGCTTCTCATCAAATACAATGGCCGAAAATAACCAACTTTGGATGTAGTTCACAACCTTGAAGAAGCAACCATAGCAAAGTGTAGCTGAATATGTGAACAAGATGAAGTATGTAGTTGATCAACTTGGGAGTATCGGAGAAGAAATAGAAGAGGACCAGATAGTAAGGCAGATAATCAATGGCATCAAGGCTAATGACAAATGGGAGTCCTTTACCACAACAATGGACATGTAGATACTTGACCTCAATACATTGGTGGGACAACTCTTCACACATGAGAAAAAGCTCAATAAGAATGGAGATACTTCTAGAGGTAATCAATCTTCTGCCCTTTATACAGATAAAAATAAGAGTAAAGATAAAGGCAAAGGTAAGAAGAATGAAGAAGATGGAAGTACGTCTCAAGTGAATTTCACAGGTAGAGGAAGAGGTACTAGAGGAAGTGGCAGAGGAGGAAAGCAAGGTAGGGGAGACTATAAAATTCTTCATCGTGCAACATTTTTTGGCGTTACCCATTATACCACAGATGAATGCTTCAAGAACACAAAGAATTAGAGAGGAGGAGGCCTACACATAGGAGGCTATGGACAATCAAGATCTATGTTCAATAATGGAGGAAACAATTACCATCACAACTACAACCAAGGCTACAACAACAACTATCAAGGAGGCTTCATAAGCAGAAGAGGCTACAAAAACTATATAGATGATCAAGCAGATTCCCTAGTACTCACGAGTATGAAAACCAAGCAAGGTAAAGATGATGGATACCTATTCTATATTGATTCTAGTTGCTCCAATCATGTAGCAAAAAGTGTATTATTGTCTGACCTTGAAGAACCCAAAGGAAAGCATGAAGATGAGACAGGTGATGAGACTAGGCACTCAGTAAAGAAGATTGGAAATGTTGAAGCATCTGATGGTAACATGAATCTTCTAAGTAGGGTATTGCATGTGCCAATAATAACCAAAAACCTAATCAATGTTGGATGGATGGTTGAGAAGGGTGTACATGTTAGATTCACAAGACATGAGGCATACATGGAGGACGCTCAACAAGGTTTCAAGAGGATTGCAAAAGATGATAAACCTAGTCAACATTTTACCTTTGAAGTTGAAGATACAAGAAATAAACATAGTCCTATGCTCTACATATTGTCAACTCCCAAAAATATTGGGATGCATCTCTAACTTCCTAAGCATCATTCTTTGATTATAAATTATCATTTCAAGTGAAATAACTTGTGCATGTTAGCTACCCAAGTTAAGTAGATAAGCCCAAAAGGATTGTTTTCAATTGTTAGCAAAGAAGGAGTCCTGTCCATTTCTCTGAGGACGGGTAGTGAACAAAATGGCAAGTTTTTTGTTCACAATGAAACTCTAACTTATCTTTTTGGATCTAATGATGTGAGGATCATTTTTCAAAGTACTTGCGTGATTATTTGTGCTTCCTAGAAAGTTCAAGAGGACTACTTTGCACTACTCAACTTAGTTTTCGCTAGTGTGAAATGAGTATTTGTAGCACCATCTCATCTCTGGAAACTATCCACCATCTCCTCCAACACACTATGCATGAGGTATAGATGTAGATATAGATATAAATACATGCATATATATATATATATATATATATATATATATATATATATATATATATATATATATATATATATATATATATATATATAGATAGATAGATAGATAGATACATATAGAGAGATAGATGGATAAATAGATAGTTAAGATATAGATAGATAGATAGATAGATAGATAGATAGATAGATGTAGATAGATTGATATATATAGATATCTATGTACATCTGTCTATCTTGTTGCAATATTCCATTAAGGTATTAATTTTCATTCATGTTGATATAAAACATCTGGATGCTAAGGCAAGCTTCTATAATATATTTCATATAGTTTGCAATTTCGATAAGCTTCGCAAACTCCACCACATTAGATGCATAAAAGACGAGCCATCAGAATGCAAGCTCTAACCTTACTGAAATAGTCTCAATATGTATGATATTTTTAGACCACTCAAAATTCGAACATTTTTCATGGAACATTCAAGTCACATAGTCTATCAATATATCAATACCAGGCACCAGAGTCACAAGACCTTTGAACTCACATTCATCAATCAATACAGCCCTAAATTTCAGCACCATCGTTTCCTAGAAAACATGTAGATACGTGTAGTATATTAAATGCCCCAATCCAATCTGCTAACCTTGTATTACATCATTCACCATTCTCTCCAATCCAACTCATCGACTCCTAGTTAGACAAGTAGTTATCAAACTCTTCATGTACACGGTGGTAGTTAACGTTATTAAACTTCTAGATCCTGTTCACCAATTAGATTACTATTTATTACTTGATCGTATGATCTAAATTTATCTGCGAGAAAGCTTGAATATGTAGAAATAGACTCTTAATAGGCTTGTCTTTCTACTTCAGGAGCTCTCCTTCAATATCTGAACTCGTCGTTTGCTTCACTAAGTCCTCATTTCACTCTATCAGCAAGCACAGGCTATGCAAACTCAAACCGACTTAAACAGCTCCCAAAAATGCTTCAAGCGAATCCAAAGAATCGCAACATGAATTATAGAATGTGCTTATAACATTGTATGTAATGGATACTCCTTATCAAGGTATATGCATGTACAAATTAAAGAACATGCAGTACTAAGTAATCATGCCGTAACCTTAGGATTGAGGAAAGTATGTACAGCTTATATACTTCGTTAATGAAGCAATAAAGTGAAAGACCTTCAAGAAAGATCCGCACATACGTTGTACGAATTCTTTCCTGCATGTCAATGAGTGATAATAGAATCATCAAGAAAATGTTTGTGCTAAAAGCGGCTGCACGTAAACAGAATTAATTCTAGGAAGATTTGTCCCTATTAAGGCACTCAATAAATTCTTAAAAATTTCAAAATCTTGCCTCGGGCATGACTCCCCGCAAATTGAAGGATTCAGATGGATCAAAGATAACAAATTGGATGAGACACAGAGTTTCAAGAACTAGCCGCACTTGCATATCTTCCCCAACAAGAGATGGTATCTTAAGGTAGCCTTGTTTCATATGGAAATTTAAGCTCATGAACTATGGCATTCTCTCATTCAGAACATGAAATCGATTCTAATGTGACCGAATTCTCGACGGGGGAAATTAGACCAATGTAAAAGATACTAAAATCTACGGGGAATCAATGGTGTAAGCGCTACCTCTGTGCTACAGAAGACCTTGGTGACCTGTTCTTCTCATGCCCTAGGATTCACTCGTTCTAGTAGGCTCTAGTAGGCTCGTTCTAGTAGTTTGAGTCTTGGAGATTAAGTGCATTTCATAAACTTGTAGCGAATATCTTAATCGCAGCCCTTTTATCAGAGTGGAGCGACAGAAACGTCGAAAGAACACTGAGGCGCGTTCTCAGGAAAATTCATACTTTTGTGGCAAGACGAAAGACTAGACGATTAGTTTAGAAAGCACGAACTTTTGATCGAATATTATATCATGTTGTGTATTACTTACAAATCTAAACAGTCACACATAAGGAAAGGATGTGCCTAAAGTAGCTCGCTATCTTCACAAGTTCAGCAGGTGTCGAAATGCTACCTGAGAATATCTTCACATATTTAGCTCACTATCTTCATAGAAGCATAAAGCGGACCTCGAAATTCTACCTGAGATGTTTGCAGAGACGTTCGTGCTCTATTTGATTGAAAAATGTATTGAACGCGTCGTCTAAGTATATGAATAATGAGAAGCATGTCGTGTTCTAACATCATACAGCATACATGTCGACAAAATTGGGGCCATGAAGAATTGTCCTCCTACAGCACAAACGTTGATATTATGTGACAAAATTGGGGCCATGAAGGATTGTCCTCATACAGCAGAGATGTTGATAAAATGTTGACAGAGTAGTGGTTGATGTTATATGATGTTCGCAGGAAAGATATGATCTACAGTTTGTTCATAACTAAAAACTAAAATATGATGCAGAAAAGAAGACGCGCCCAAGGAGGCGGCTGCAGCCTTTCCGTCTTCTAAGCCTTTCGCGCGTAACATTAGCAGCACGCAGCGCACTTGTTCACATTAACTAGAAATCTTCCTCCTTATTTCTCCTCTCGACGTGGCGCATGGAGCATCTTAGTTGGATTACTTTACTTTCATTGAATAGCCATGAAGAATCGTCCTCATATATGTTCACAAAATTGGCGCCATGAAGAATCCTCCTCATCCAGCAGAGATGTTGACAAAATGTTGAAAGCGTAGTCCTTGACATTATATGACTTTCGCGGGAAAGCTATGATTTACAGTTTTGTCATAACTAAAAATTAAAATATGATTTACAGTCACATTAGAAGCACACAGCGCACCTCTGCATTTCTCCTCTTGACGTGCCATAGCAGGACACACGGCATACCAGTAAAAGTGACTGTACAGCCCATTGACCATTTTAATTGAATTATTGAAACTTTCGATCGGACACCCCATTTACAGATTGATAGTAACACTATTAAGAAAATGTCTTGTTATCGAAATCCCCGCGACCATTCAGAAAGTTCTTTTCAGGATAGTTTGTTAACTTCATCTTCTCCCCAAAATGGTAACAAATACATGGGACTCATGGAAGATCATCACAGAATGATTCTTTAATTCCTAGAGCCACATTATGAAAGATTGGATAGTCATGTACCTCGATATTCTTTTTTCTAGCATGAAAAACAAGATTCAATGCCTCCTAAGATTATCACAATAAATGATGATAGATCTTTGCACTTTTCACACCTAAATGTGCAAGTAGCATGATCTCTAACCATGATGCTTCACATGATGCCATTGTAGCACCTCTAGACTTAGCCTTTGTAGTCAACAAAGCAACAGTGGGTTGCTTCTGACTGCTCCATGTAATAGCTGCACTTCCAAGTGAGAATAGAAATCCACTAGTTGATCTTCTATCTAGAATACTACAAGGCCAATCTGCATCATTATGTCCATGAGCCTACAATTTTTCACCAACTTCATAAAACAATGCATAATCCAAAGTAGTGCTCACATATCATATAGTGCATCTCAAAGCATCTAAATGTGGTTTATTGGGAACATGCATAAATTGACATTCAAGTCTAAGACAATAGCTAAGATCACGCCTTGTAATCGTCAAATATATCAAAGTTCCCAACATTTTCTTGTACCTAGTAGCATTTCCCAATGCTTCACCTGATCTAGTATCCAATTTCAAATTCTAATTTAATGGCATGGAAATTGACTTACAAGTATCCATATGATAATTTTGCCACATACTCAAGGCATATTGCCTTTGGGACTTCCATATACCTATTTTTGTGTGTATAAACCCAATCCCAAAAAATAATGCAACACACCAAGATCTTTCATGTCAAAGTCCTGCATAAGGAGTAACTTTACCTCATAGATGCTTCCTTCATTATCACCACCTACAATCAAGTCATCCATATAAATACCCACAATCATGATGCCATCATCACCCTTGCTTGTGTCTAATGAGTGATCTACATCACACATAGACAATCCAATGGTGGTTAAATAATCTACAATCCTTGCATGCCAAGCACGTGGGGCTTGTTTAAGCTTATACAAAGCTTTATGCAACCTACAAACATGTTTGGGTGCTTTTAAACCTCATAGCCTTGTGGCTCATCCATGTATACTTATTCCCATAGCTCATCATGTAGGAACGCATCCTTTAGATCCATTGAATGCAAAATACATCCTTTTGTTGTAGCTAATAGAGAGCCAATACATGATCTTCGAAGCTCCTTGATTCCACTCTTCATATGTTCTTAACTGGTCTGTAGCTGTGATTCCTCTTTGGTAAATATGGAGCATTTTCATTTTCTACTTTGATATACTTCCAGTAGCCTTTAACCATCAAAACATTCATCAACCTGAATCTCCAAGCATGAAAGTTATTACTTTTCAATGTATTTCTCATAAGTTAACTCATTCCATCATCATTTTCCATTTCTATATCAATTCACAACAGTCTTGAAATACTAGAAGTAGTACCTAAGCTTGAACATTGTCGCACTACACTACAAGGAATACGGGCGTGTAGCGACGGTTAACGCGACAGAATTTCGTCGCTATAAAATTGTAACTTGCGTCGGAATTACCGTCGAGCGCGGACCGTCGATTATACGACGCAAAAAACAACGGTATTTGCGACGCTATTTGCCTAACGTCGCTTAAACGACGCTTGTCAAAGGCATCGCTTAAGTGACGCTTTTTAGCGTCGCATAAGCGACGGTCCACACTGTCGTATAAGCGACGGTGCAGACCATCGTATACGCGACGCTAAGCAAATGTCGCTTATACGACGACGCGTTGCATCGCTTATACGACGATCTGTTGACGGACAAAAATTAAAACGTTGGAGGCTCTCCAATCGGCATTTTCACGCATCCGATCGAAGAGCTCTCCAACGTTCGCAATTGCGCTGCGCTTACGAACTGAAGAAAGTATATGCAGAATTGTTGTTTTGCTTAAGCTCTCTGTTATTGTCTCCCTCTGTCTTTGTTTCTCTCTTTCTACATCTTTCTCTCTTTGAATTTTCTCTCTCTCTCTCTAGATCTCTCTCTCTCTAGATCTCTCTCTCTAGATCTCACTCTCTCTCTCTCTAGATCTCTCTCTCTCTCTCTCTCTCTCTCTCTCTCTCTCTCTCTTCTCTCTCTTTATTGCAGGTTATTCAAGAAGCTAACCAAGCAAAAACTATGGATCACAATTGTAAGTACAATTTCTATTATTTGTAGATCATTTGAATTGTGTTATTTTCATTACATACCATACTCACACTTATTGATATGCACTCATACACTTATACATGATGAAGAAGCACACACACATGCATATACCTACATATACACATATACATGCACATACACACACATACACATAGAGTTATACATATACACACACATACACAAGAACATGCACATATTGATACATACATATACACTTATGCATGCACATGCATATACATACATAAACGCATACATACACATGCACATATACACATATACATGCACATACACACACATACACATAGAGTTATACATATACATGCATATACATATACACACATACACATGCACATGCACATACTCATACACACATATACACTTATACATGCACATGCACATACATACATATACACACACATACACATGCACATACATACATATACACACACATACATATACACTTAGGTACACACATATGAATGAATTATATAATTAAAGTATTAAAACACATGCTTAATATAAACAATAATAACAATCAATAGAACAAAACTCTTCATTACTTAATACCATACACACAATTCAAAACATGACTGAAATGAAAAATATATAGATAAATATATGTATATATCAATGTAAATACATATAATCCAATGTCATAATCAACGTCTAAAATCCTAATCATCATCATCATGATCATCATCATCATCAGCAATATCATGATCATCCTGATCTTCCTCATCCTGATCCTCATGATCACCCTGTGACGATCGAGATCGTCCCTCCTGTGTCTGTCTCTCCACCTCATCCATATTTGTCTCCCCATAATACTCCTGTATTACATATAACAAACATAAATCAATAAAATAATTAAAACATTCATAACAACAAAATAATTATATAAAATTTAAAAATACTCACAAAGGCATCAGGATGATCTTGTATATACTCGCTCAAACGCCGATATCCAAAATGTGTAGCATACTCGATCTAGTGTTTCGTAGGATATCGGCCATAATCCTTTCGCTGCAATGAAACAAATAAAAAACATTAGTTGCTTGCATTTTAACTAAAATAAAAAATATACTCACAATAACACATATACTTACAAACGTAGCTACAAAACCATTATGGCCCATTTGGCCTAAGTGCGATGTGTGGCCCGACTCCACTCTCTTCTTTGCAGCAGCCTGTTTATTCAAGGAAAAAAATACATAAATTAAATTAAAAAATTACTAAAATATCTAAAAATTATAAATATAAACTATTAATTTCTGTACCTTCTGCTGAGGAAATGACTCCTGAAGACGTAGCTGTCTACGAAAAAACTGCCACGACTCAGGTGGTATGTTAGCTCGCCTCTTATTTTTTTCGACCATACAATATCTCCTGTTAATTTAATCTCAAACAGAAAAAAAAGTCAGAATACATACACATATATACACACATATACACATACACATACACATACACATACCCACATACACATATACATGCAAACATATATGCATGCATATATGTATATATATACACATATATATACACATATACATACATATAACATAAACACACATATACATATCCACATATATACGTACACACACATGCATGCATATACACTCATTCATACAAAATACATGCATTTATCCCACAATAATATGTGTTGTGTATATGTGAATATGTGTGTATGTATAAATGTGTATATGTGAATATGTGTGTATGTGTAAATATGTATATGTGAATTTTTTATTTATGTAGATAATCAAATTATTAATATCAAATACCATTATTTGTAGATTCTGATCAATCAGATGGAACTCCACCACCGTCTCCTCATCGTGCAACGACTTTATACTGTAAGTATATGAAATATTTAATTTTAACTATATTTGATGGATACATAACTTATATATTTTTTTTATGTTTCTTATGATGTGCAGATTCTGATCAATCAGAGGGTACTCCACCACCTCCTACCCATGCAACGACTTCACATGTGTCCTCCGATAGGAATTATGATGAATTTTACTATCAAGAACATATTATATGTTGGTATAACTCTTGTTATGGCACGTATCGAAGACCACGATTGGAATGTATGGAACATGAGGCAGAGTATGGTACTTTTGAGCATGCACCATCACCTAGTCAACGTGATAATGCTTGGGTATGTATTTTCTATATATATTAATGTCATTTTTTTATTTAAAAACCATGTATAAAATCAAATTATTATTGATATACAGGAATACTTGCTCGATGATGATGATGATGATGATTTTTCTCATAATGTTAATATACCTCGTACACGTCATGGACTTGCTGTTCATCAATTACAAGCAGAGGTTTCTAGAAATCCTCTACCTCCTGGTTTAGAGAATGAAACGGCTGAAGATTATCCATTGCCAGCTCGTGATCGTTCTTTAGTACAAACATATGATAGAAGAAGATATGGAGGATGGAATAGAGGACCACTTCCTTTAGATGGAGAGGTTTTCAACTTTTGGGGTAATCGCTATATGATTGCTCCATCCACTATTACTAATGCTGGTCGTGGTCTCTTTATTGTAGAGGATTTGTATGTGCCTCCGAACTCTGAAGTCACTCTTATGTCATTTTGTGGTCCTATATATGGATGGGGAGATTGGCATCGACTTTCACGTTATGTTCAAAGCATGAGTACTTATGGAATATGCTTGAACGCAGCATCTCTTACTAGTAGAAGGATTTTACATGCAGAAAATGAAAGATTATATATTGATGGAAGACCTTACACACATGGAAATATAGCAGGTTTAATAAATAGTAGTCGAGGGTTACATAATAGTTCAAGGACTAATTGCACATTTGAGGAGCGTGAAAATAGTCATGAATCACCATACATGAGTAGAGATGTATCAAGATACATAGTTGTCAATGCTATTACTACATTACATGCTGGTGATGAACTATTAGTGAATTATGGATGGCGTAGACCTCCAAGAGCACCTTTTAGCTTGAGAGAACAAAAATTTTCTATCCATATTTAATAAGTTATATACTTAATTATATATTTGAAATTTAATTTTTATTCATTTATGGAATACTAATGAGTTTTATTTATATGTGTAGATTCCAACGTATGATGTTGATGATATTCGTCCACAACATTCACAATTACCAATAAGACCTCATTTATCAGAAGCTTCCATGAGGAGGCTACGCAAAACTAAGCCCGTGCAATATGCAAAGTTGAAAGATCTATATTCAAAAGATGATAAAGTACAAGATTTGTGTGACAATGATGAAGATGATGGCATGGCAGATTTTATTGAGGATTGGTATCAAAATGACAGTGAGAGCATGGATATTTCTAAAAATGAGAAATATCTTCGAGAGGAATGTCTAAAGCATGTATATGAAGGAAGTCGTTTGACACGACTAAGTGCGAGCTTACTTATTCTCAACCTTCAAAATCGTTTTGCATGGAGTAATGTATCTGTTTCGACACTATTAAGGTATAATTTTCAATTTTCTATCTATTTATATATATGTGCATAAATATATATATATATATATATATATATATATATATATATATATATATATATATATATATATATATATATATATATATATATATATATATATATATATATACATGCAGGTTTTTATTCTTACTATAGATAAGGTAAGAACAAGAACTTGAATTGAATGGACACTTTTTGTCCGCGCATCTTTTAAAACTATTAATGCATCTTTCAAAATATTCGTAAAAAATTTGATTGTTTGGATGGCAGGATACGATTGTTTGTTTTGGAGGATATGAAGTATGTACCTTCATTGAATGATTTGTCGATTCACGCATATGTTCAGTTTGAAAGTGTGAGAAGCGGATTTATAATTTGTATTCAAAGAATTTGGCACTGTTTATAGGCCATACAATGGTGACCTGGATGCATCGCATGCACAGAGGTTACTCAAGATAGAGCAATCTGATTATAATGGACTAGTGCCAGCAAGATTCCTAGGGTATGCAGTAAACCTCTTGCATGTCAATGATGAGCATTTGAACTTTAGGATACAAAGTGGAAATCATGGTGGCTTGAGAGGATCACTTTTATACATGCAAGAGGTTTATTGCATACCCCAGGAATCCTGCTAGTACTAGTCCCTTATAATCAGGTTGCTCTATCTTGAGTAACCTCTGTGCATGCGATTCATCCAGGTCACCATCGTATGGCCTATAAACAGTGCCAAATTCTTTGAATAGCAATTATAAACTCGCTTCTCGCACTTTCAAACTGAACATATGATAGAATCGACAAATCATTCAATGAAGGTATATACTTCATATCCTCCAAAACAAACAATCATATCCTGCCATCCAAAACAATCAAATTTTGCGGAAATATTTTGAAAGATGCACATAAGCATACACATATATAAAATTATATGCATATATATATGTATATTTATTTATTTACTTTCTTTAATATATCATTTTTTTGATAAACTTACAGGTTATTATCTGAAAAGTTTTTACCAAGTCAAAATATTCTTCCTACCTCACATGATGAAATGAAGAAGATAATCAACAATCTTGGTATAGATTATCAATGTATACATGCATGTCCTAACGATTGTATTTTATATAGAGGTGAATATGCAGACTGTTTGACATGTCCCAAATGTCAATCTCCTCGATATAAGGGTGAAGAAGGTAAAATCCCGAATAAGGTATTGAGACATTTTCCATTGGCTCCACGGATTAGACATATGTTTCAAAGCCCCGAATTATCAAAGCTTTTGACTTGGGGACATGATCACAAAATTACTGATGGAATAATCAGAATTCCTCATGATAGTGTTGCTTTTCAGCATATTGATTCTACATGGCCTGAATTTGCACAAAATCCACAAAATCTAAAGTTAGGAGTTGCATTAGATGGGGTTAATCCATTCTCCATGAAATCCAGTAAATGGTCAACATGGCCAATGGTAGTCATAAACTACAATCTTCCGCCATATCTTAGCATTAAAAAGGAACATTTAATGCTTTCACTTTTAATCCCAGGCAGAAGACAAGTTAAAGATATGAATGTATATCTTGCTCCTCTCATTGACGATCTTCAAGAGTTATGGAGAGGTATTAATGTCATTGATATATCAAAAAGCATCAATGAAAGACATATTATGATTCGTGGTATTGTGGCTTGGACTATTCACGATTTTCCTGGATATGGCGTTTGTTTAGGTATTGATGTAATTTTTTTATTCAATATGCATGTAAATAAATATGATTTAATCTAATTATATTTTTATCCTTTTCCATGATGCAGGAATATCTACTAAGGGTTATAAAGCTTGTCCATATTGTGGTGATTGGTTGAGATCAATCTATAGTAAGAATCTCAACAAAAATATTTATCTTCGACATCGACGATTCTTGCCTGATGATCATCCATTAAGATCTAAAAGAGAAGCGATACATTTTAATGGAAAGCTTGAAACAGGCCAGTATCAAAAACCTATGACGCCTATGGATTGGTATAAAAAATGGACAGATGGACCTCTGATAGACCCAGAAGCAGAAATCTTCAGTGATGATTCAGATAATGAGTATGTGAACAAAGGTAAAGGGAAATTGGCACTCGCAGAGAACATATCAATATGGTATTCTTTGGAGTATTGGAAAGAGTTAAAAGTATGTCATCTTCTTGATCCTATGCATATATTCAAAAATATTGGTTATTCACTATGGCAGCATCTTCTTGGACTAAAAGATACCACAACATCAAGGAATGATTTGAAAGATCAAAAATCCAAACCAAAGTTATGGCCAGTTTTTGATAGACATCGACAAGAAACGACTTATGCATCTGCTCCTTGGGTACTTACGACAAAAGAGATACAGACTATCAACAATAGAATTCAATTGATCAAGACTCCTACAGGATATGGAGCATCGTTTCAAAACATGTTTACTATGGATGATAAGAGCTTATCTGGATTAAAGACTCATGACTGTCATAACTTTTTGAAACATATTTTACCTTTGGTTATCGATGGATGTACAACGAAAGGAGTACGAGATGTGATCTATCGTCTTGGATCACTTATAAGGTAATTATGATACTTTTATATTTAATATGTATGAATATTGGATATCTTTTATTTTTTAATTAACTTCTTTACAATTGTTTTTATGATTTGTATAGGTGGATTACATCCAAAGAGATCGATAAAAATTCGATCCCACAAAAAAAACGTGAATGCAAAGAGCTACTATGTTTGATGGAAAAAGAACTTCCTACTTCATTTTTTGATATTCAAGTTCATTTACTAGTCCATCTTGTAGATGAGATAGAGATTGCCGGTGTTGTCAACACTCGATGGATGTTTTGGGTGGAGCGATACGGGAATACTAAAAGGTTATGTGCGACAAAGAGCAAAACCAGAAGGATCCATGGCAAAGGGTTGGATGCTTGAAGAGTGCATGTATTACGTTAGTGAGTACCTTGAAAGAGTTCATGAAGAAGCTCCACGTGCATGGACCAACGAGTCTTCTTCAAAAATAAGAGATGAGGTATTATCAGGTAAGGGGGTTCCATTCTTATTTACATTTCAAGAAAAAAATGATGTTTCTACTTTTGTAGCATATAATAGCGAATGCATGCAAGCATTCGTTAGCGAGTACGAGGAACTTCAAAGTCACCAAAGTAAAAGGTGAAAAAACAAAAGATCTAGACGTAATCTCGATAATAATGAGATTACAGATATACCTTCTTTCACGGATTGGCTATATAGTCGTTTGCAACGCGCCAACGCAAATAATGAAGAAATCTAAGATGAGCAAAGAGAGTTAATGATAGGTTGTGAACAAAAGGTAATTTTATTAAAATATATATTTTATTTTTTTCATATATGTATGTTAGTTTCTATTTACTAATTGAATTTATTTTGCAGGTTCGAATGTTCACTAATATGTGGGCTTTTCGACAGCATATTAGAATCAAATCCATTGATTCTTTACGTAAAACAGAGGATTCTAGTATTGTTGCTTGTTTCAAGCAACTATCACGGGCTAGCTCAAAAGACACGAACCTTATAGATAGCGAACTCGGTTACGTAGGAACTATTGTTGGTATCTATGAAATTTCATTTCGTACATTCAAACAGGTAGAAAAAAGTTTATATATTTTTTTTAGAGTTAGTTATTTTTTTAAGCACCTAATAATGGGACGTTTTTGTTGTTATATATTTTGATAGGTCATTTTGAAGGTTGACTGGTATCGAGCGGAGTATAAAGGTAGTAATTCTACAATAAGAAAGGAATTATCTGGGTTTTGGGCAATTGATTCTTCCAAGGTAATGCGATCTACTAAAGAACCATATATTCTTCCTAGGCATATTGAACAAGCATTTTTTTATAAAAACCCAGATGCTCATCTGTAGAGGAGGTACTGGGGTATCCGCTTTTCTCTAAAGTAGAGAATGAAGATTCGACTCGTCCAGTACGTCACCTACTCAAGGGGGGTTCTCTTTCAGGGAAATGTACCCTTTAACATTTCTGTGAGCAGGTATATGACAAGATTACACAGAGTGGAAAGACTCCAGAAAATGTAGATGATCAATGACTAAAAGACCAGACACTCCTTGATTCGAAACAGAGGATTACAAAAGTGGGCAGAGCGATGCTCAAAATAATGAGCCACCCTAAAGCGAATAGCTTCAATACAATAGATCCTTATCATCCGCACAAAGGCAATGTGATGCAATCTAACTCTGAGCAATACAACTGATATGATGGATTTCACAAGAAAATAGAACCAAATCAACACACTGATTTACAGATAAGGAGAAAAATCCAAGCTACTCTCCTACACAATGGTGCTCATAGTCCTCCCTGGGAAGCCCACGCTCTGTATCCACTCACAGAGTGACTCCCACAGTGACTTGAAACCACCAAATGTCAGAGAGGTCTTCTGCACGCGTCAATGAAACTACAAAAATGTACCCCAAAAGTGTGTGCACAGTGTACTCCCAGTGTACGTCCAAAAAAAGTATATCCAAATGAGCATAAATCCCTTGATTTTATAGGCCCCAATAGGCCAAGAGAGCTTTGCCGAATCTTTACGTTCACTGATCACGCGCCGGTGGAATGCCCAAAATTGGAGGGGTAGGTGCAATATTCCCTTGATTTGAATTGGATCCCCAAAGATAGGTAGTCGCCGTGAATGGTTGGTGGCAAATGGCAAGAATCTTTTCTTCACTTCTACTTTTTACACTGCACACTTTTCCCCTTTTTGAGGACTGTTTAGAGCGTGATTTTTTTTCACCTTCCAGCTGTTCCTCATACCTTCTTATCCAGCCCTATCTATAGCATTTGTCAGAGTAATCTCTTCTTCAGTACCTCCTTTCACCAGTTCCATCGTTCACTTTATGAGATTTTTCCGAATATGAAGACTGCTTCTCAAATTACCTTCATTTGTAGTGGGATTGGGGTTGGGGTTGAGTGGGGATGAGAGGGGTTGCGTGGGGTGGGGTTGAGGGGGGGTTGAGTGGGGTTGAAAGGGGGCGCCTGGGGTTGGGTTGAGGGGGGGGTGAGTGGGGTTGAGAGGGGGCGCTTGGGGTTGGGTTGAGGGGGGGTGAGTGGGGTGAGAGGGGGCGCATGGGGTTGGGTTGAGGGGGGTGAGTGGGGTTGAGAGGGGGCGCTTGGGGTTGGGTCGAGGGGGGGTGAGTGGGGTTGAGAGGGGGAGCTTGGGGTTGGGTCGAGGGGGGGTGAGTGGGGTTGAGAGGGGGCGCTTGGGGTTGGGTCGAGGGGGGGTGAGTGGGGTTGAGAGGGGGCGCTTGGGGTTGGGTCGAGGGGGGGTGAGTGGGGTTGAGAGGGGGCGCTTGGGGTTGGGTTGAGGGGGGGGGGTGAGTGGGGTTGAGAGGGGGCGCTTGGGGTTGGGTTGAGGGGGGGGGGGGGGTGAGTGGGGTTGAGAGGGGGCGCTTGGGGTTGGGTGGAGGGGGGGTGAGTGGGGTTGAGAGGGGGCGCTTGGGGTTGGGTCGAGGGGGGGTGAGTGTGGTTGAGAGGGGGCGCATGGGGTTGGGTCGAGGGGGGGTGAGTGGGGTTGAGAGGGGCAAAAATATGTATGCACGCATTGCAGGGTTCGAACTCGCGTCCTTTGTTTGAGAATGATCTCGTCTATCCAAGGTGTCCGTCGTTGTATCTTGTGGAAGGTATGGATAGGATATTTAGTTATGCTATAAACGATGGTTTGCACCCGTCACGCTATGGAAAGTCCACAAAGGAGGTAGTGATGCTCTGGCCATTGATTCTCCCATCAATACGTGAAAGAAAGAGCCTGCCCGACCCAAGTGGAAGGCAAAGCGAGAGAGGAAAAGAGAAGGAGTATTACAGACCCCCACATCAAGCTTTTGCACCGTCTCGGTGCAATAACCCCTTTATTTGCTTATTCCTTCAAAATGAACTGCAGAAAATGAAAGACTATGGTATGTACAGTGAGATAAAATAAATTTCATCTGCTTATCTCAATTCAAATAACTTTTCACTCTGGAGATGTTGACTAAGGGCAACCTTTTACCCTGCAGATCTTCCATATGCACTGCGCCATGTGGCAATACTTTGATAACCTTATATGGTCCTATCCATTTAGGTGCCAATTTAGTTGAAATTGCTGGGACTTGATGCACTAAAACCATAGATCCTTCTTGTACTTCATTGGTCCTCAGATACTTGTCATGCAATCTTTTGCGCTCTTCTTGTTTTACCTGAAGTTTTTGCATTGCTTCTTCTCTGTATTCTTCTAATGCCACCAATTTCTGAATGGGAGGTTCAATTCCAATGGTTTTGATTCCTATTTCCTTTCTGATAATGAACTCAAATGGTGCCAATGCCTCTTTTCCATAAACTAAACGAAATGGAGTTTCACCTGTGGTTCCCCTCTTCGTGGTTCTAAAAGCCCAAATTGCACCAATTAGTGCTAGTGGCCAAGAGCTTTGATGATCAAAAGATAATTTGCGAAGTAGTCCAATCAAAATCTTATTGGAACTCTCTGCTTGGCCATTTGCCCTTGGGTAATAGGCACAAGATTTTTTATGGAAGATCTTGTACCTGTCAAATATAAACTGGAGCAATTGATTTACAAAATGTGTGCCTCTATCACTAGTAATCTCTAGTGGGCACCCAAATCTTGAAAAAATACGTTTATACATAAATTTAGCTACTGTTAAAGCCGTGCAGTCCACAGTAGCTTTAGCCTCTATCCATTTAGTGGCATAGCATGTGGCCATCAAAATATACTTTTTACCTCCTGGTTGCCCAGTTGGGCTAATTAGCCCTATGAAATCAAGACCCCATCGTTCAAATGGGAGCCATCCTGTAGATATGACCAATGGTTGGAAGTTCAATCTGGTTGGCGCGGGAGCACACCTCTGGCAAATGTGGCATTCTTTGGCGAACTTGATTGCATCTTTGAAAATGTGAGGCCACCATAAACCTTTGTGGATGATTCTATGAGCCAATTCTTCCCCCTTTAGATGTCCTTCACTGTGTGCAGCTTGTAGCAAAAGATTTACCTCCTCTGGATAGACACACCTTCTCAGTATATCATCTTGACAGTATTTATATAAATTTCCGTTTATAAGAGAATATGCTTTGGTTTTCAAGAGCAATCTTCTCTTTTCTACAGGTGTCAAGTGTTCTGGGATCTTTCCAGTAGTGAGAACATGAAGAATTTCGTCATACCACCCTGTTCGAACTGCCACTAGAAAGAGATGGCTATCCACCAGTTCATCCTTGATACCCGTCGCTTCTTCACCCCTTGCCGTCCTGGACATTTGATCTGCCATGTGATGCTCTTTACCTGGCTTAATGTGAATGTCAAAATTGAATTCTTGAAATAAAAGCAACCACCTCCAGATTCTTCCGGCTACTCTCGGTTTGTTGATCAAATATCTCAATGGTTGATGATCAGAAATTACAATGAAATGCACACCTAGCAGATAATGTCTGAACTTTTGGAGAGAAAACACAATGGCCAAACCTTCTCTTTCCGTCGTGCTGTAGTTCTTCTCCGCTTGATTGAGTAATCTGCTGGCATATGAAATTGGTCTATCGATCTTGTGTGTTGACGGCTGAGCTAGGACTGCACCAACCGCATGGAGACTTGCATCTGTGTGCACGTGAAATTCCAACGACCAATTAGGAACACATAAAAGAGGAGCAGTACACAACCTTATCTTTAGTTCACAGAATGCCTTGTCCGCTTCTGCATCCCATGTGAAAGGGACCTTTTTGCTGGTGAGCCTTGACAAGGGCTTAGCAATCTCTGAATACATTCGAATGAACCTTCTGTGATACCCTGCATGGCCCAAGAAACTCTGCACTTCTTTTGGACTTTGTGGAATGGGCATTGATAGAATAGCTGTCACCTTTGCAGGGTCCACAGTTATACCTTCTGCAGATACTATATGGCCCAAAAGAGTGCCCTTAGTAACCAAAAAGTGGCACTTTTCAGGGTTCAGCTTCAGACCTGTTTTCAAACATTGCTCAAAGATTTCCTTTAGATTTTCCAAATGGTTATGGAAATCTTGGACTATTGCTCTCCCATCTGTCCCTGAGAACACTGAAAAATCATCCATAAAAATTCTTAGGAATGCAGTTAACCATTTCCCCAATATCATATACATAGTTCTATTAAAGGAAGCAGGAGCATTTTTCAAGCCAAAAGCCATTCGTGTGTACACATATGTGCCCCATGGAGTAACAAAAGCCATCTTATCTCTATCTTCAGGATGGATGGCTATCTGATTGTAGCCACTGAACCCATCAAGAAAGCTATACAGGGTGTGTCCAGCCACTTCTTCAAGCACCTGTTCTGTGAATGGTTGAGGAAAACCATCTTGAATAGTTACCTTGTTCAAAGCTCGGAAATCGACACATACTCTTATTTTGCCATTTTTCTTAGGTACGATGACCATGGAGGAGAGCCACCGAGAGTGTTCCACTGATACAATAATGTTTGCCTCTTCTAATTTGTCTATTTCTAGCTTCACTGCCTCTGCATACTTCGGATTAAGCCTGTAAGGCCTACTTCTGGCAGGTGAAGCTCCTTCCATTAAAGGTATACGATGTAACCCTAACTCCTCAGGTATCCCTGTTAGGTCCTTGTAGGACCAAGCAAAAACATTTTTATAGGTATAAAGTAAGGACGTTACCTTCTGCAGCAGAGAGGGATAATTCCATAGCCAAGCAGCCAAGTGAACTACTTGGGGATTTTCTTCATTTCCCAGATTAACTTCCTGAACTGACTGTTCAGAGTTGGACCCATTTGACAATTCCTCCCCACTATAGGCAGGAGCCGAACTCAATTGATAATCCACTATCTCTTCTTTGATCCATCCTGCTGGTATATTTGTGAATGGAAGTTCTTGTAGGTCACCCTTAGCTTCCTCAGATGCAGACGCAACTTTTTCACCTTCTGGACCTGCAAGCATAAAATCATCCGATTCCTCATTTTTACCTGCCTTCTCCTTACATACCATCGTAGTGGCGCCATGTGTCAAACTTTCCTCTTCCTGGCCTCCTTGTGCTGTTTCTATCAAACCCTCATCCACTTCACATATCTCTACTGTGCAGCATTCTACACTTCCCATCATCCATTTAAATAAGGTATCATCTTCTGGAGGTAGAGAAGGCATTACCTCAGTATCCATTGTGTATCCAGTAGCCTTGTTGATGTCTGCTCCTTCTTCCATATGTATCTGCAATTGATTATTGGTACCTGTGGAAATCCACAACTTGTTCTTTCCCCAATCCTGCAACGCCTTTGCTTGCCTTAACCAAGGCCTTCCCAAGAGCAAAGGATATGAGGTTTCCTGTGGCAAGGCAATGACAACAAAGTCCAGAACAAAATGACAGCCCTGCACTATCATGAGTACCTTTTCGACAATGCCGAGCGGCGCAACCCGTCTTTGATCTGCTAATGTGACCGTAAAGGGTGCCGCCTTTGTGGGATTCAGCTTCACCTTTCTCATTGTGAAATCAGGCATCAAGTTGATGCCAGAACCTCCATCAATAATGACACCTGAGAGGGCTTCATCTTTGATTAAGACTGATAACCTTGAACTCTGATAATCAGCCAATGGTGCAGGAGGGAAGTCCACCATAAAACCATCTATGCTAGGAGGTGGACACAAACATGCAGAATGTATGATCTTCAACAGACCACTTCTTACTTTAGAGTCCATCTTTATGAGTTGGTACAAGCTAATTTTATGGTGGATACCTTTCAAAATTTCTTCAATATCTACTTCTTGCGTACCTCTAGGAGTAGTTGTTGGTTGCTCTTTGAGCAAAGTAGTTACCCTCTCATAAGCTTCTTCCATATCTTCCTGGTCCTTCCACCCCACCCTCTTCTCTGCATCTCTTTCTTTGAGCCCTCTTTGTCCTTCCTTCTGTGCTAAAGCCGCTTGCCTGGCTCTAGTCATCATTGGTATGGATGAAGATGAAACAGTGTAAGTTTGAGCAGTCGTACCTTCTACTGGTGGGGAGACCGCAATCATGTGAATTGGAGGAGGGTGGCTCCTTGGACAATCTCTGGTGTAGTGATCTTTAGCATCTAGACAGTGCTGACAAGGGGGTGCATCCTCTGGAAGAGAGCACCTATTCTGCATATGGCCATACTCCCCACAGCGGTAACACATTAGGGGCCTATTGAATCTAGGCCGAGTTGGGCGGGTCTCTTCTCTATTAGGTGCATTAGACGTGCTAGCATAATATGAATCTACACCTTGATGGTTACCTCGCTGTTGTGTCCCCTTCAGGTAGTAGCAATCCCTTGCTTCATGACCCTCTTTGCCACAGAATTGGCAACTGACTCTGTTAGGACAGTTTATATTAGAGTGTCCATTATTGCTACATATCGTACACCAAACCTGTCTTCGTATGTCCTGTGTAGTCCGCAAGTCTTCAAGCTCACGCCGAAGTTGAGCTACTTCATCCATATTGTGGGTTGAGGATGGCGGTATGACCTTCTCTTCTTGGCGACTTTGCTGCATCCTTAAGGCTTCCAACTCCTTCCTGAGTTGCCCGATCGGATCCAAATCAGATGCATAATTTGGTTGAGACTCCACTTCAAAATGTAGTCTAGCCTCCTCAATGCGTGATGCAGTGGCAACAAAGTCTTCAAGTGCTGCATCCAGTCTGAGAGATTCTCTAAGCTTTTGCTGTGATGACTTATGCAGAGCCTTCTCAATCCATTTTTTGACTAGAAAATCACATGGAGCATGAGGCAAACGAGAAACAAGAGCTTTTGTCCTAGTGTGCAATTCATGAAAAGATTCACCTGCTCGTAATTTTAGGTTCTCTAGCTGATCTAGAGCTCGTTCTGAGGAGTCGCTTGGTCAAAATGTCTGCGAGAATGCCGTCTTTAGTGCCTCCCAGGTAGTGAAGTGCCCATCTGCATACTGGCTGTACCACTTGTCTGCAAGGCCTTCCAATGTAGATGGAAAAAGCACCAACATTGCGTCCTCCCGGTTCTGCAATCCTCTTCCTCGGCATAGCGAGACGAATCTTCTCACGTGGTCATCTGCATCTTCATAAGCCAATCCTTTAAATGTAGGAAACTTGATGTTCAACCTAGAGAGTACATGGGAAAGATCCTCCATTGGTGCCGGTGCCTCTTCTGAAGTGTCAGAGGAAAAATCTAAGGTTCTCCTGTGCTTCTCTTTTGACAATGGTGTCACCCCCAAATCAATGGATAGATTCAAGGCAGGTGGAGGAGAGGTAGGCTCACTGGTCGTGGGTATTTCTAACTTGTTAAAACGCTTTCATTCACAATGTGACTCCTTGTCCGCCCGCGTATGGGTCATGTACCTACTCGCAAATAGGGCGAAATACCTCTCACAGAATGCAAAGGTCCCACCGGGCGTGCCAAACTGTAGAGGAGGTACTGGGGTATCCGCTTTTCTCTAAAGTAGAGAATGAAGATTCGACTCGTCCAGTACGTCACCTACTCAAGGGGGGTTCTCTTTCAGGGAAATGTACGCTTTAACATTTCTGTGAGCAGGTATATGACAAGATTACACAGAGTGGAAAGACTCCAGAAAATGTAGATGATCAATGACTAAAAGACCAGACACTCCTTGATTCGAAACAGAGGATTACAAAAGTGGGCATAGCGATGCTCAAAATAATGAGCCACCCTAAAGCGAATAGCTTCAATACAATAGATCCTTATCATCCGCACAAAGGCAATGTGATGCAATCTAACTCTGAGCAATACAACTGATATGATGGATTTCACAAGAAAATAGAACCAAATCAACACACTGATTTACAGATAAGGAGAAAAATCCAAGCTACTCTCCTACACAATGGTGCTCATAGTCCTCCCTCGGAAGCCCATGCTCTGTATCCACTCACAGAGTGACTCCCACAGTGACTTGAAACCACCAAATGTCATAGAGGTCTTCTGCACGCGTCAATGAAACTACAAAGATGTACCCCAAAAGTGTGTGCACAGTGTACTCCCAGTGTACGTCCAAAAAAAGTATATCCAAATGAGCATAAATCCCTTGATTTTATAGGCCCCAATAGGCCAAGAGAGCTTTGCCGAATCTTTACGTTCACTGATCACGCGCCGGTGGAATGCCCAAAATTGGAGGGGTAGGTGCAATATTCCCTTGATTTGAATTGGATCCCCAAAGATAGGTAGTCGCCGTGAATGGTTGGTGGCAAATGGCAAGAATCTTTTATTCACTTCTACTTTTTACACTGCACACTTTTCCCCTTTTTGAGGACTGTTTAGAGCGTGATTTTTTTTCACCTTCCAGCTGTTCCTCATACCTTCTTATCCAGCCCTATCTATAGCATTTGTCAGAGTAATCTCTTCTTCAGTACCTCCTTTCGCCAGTTCCATCGTTCACTTTATGAGATTTTTCCGAATATGAAGACTGCTTCTCAAATTACCTTCATTTGTAGTGGGATTGGGGTTGGGGTTGAGTGGGGATGAGAGGGGTTGAGTGGGGTGGGGTTGAGGGGGGGTTGAGTGGGGTTGAAAGGGGGCGCCTGGGGTTGGGTTGAGGGGGGGGGTGAGTGGGGTTGAGAGGGGGCGCTTGGGGTTGGGTTGAGGGGGGGTGAGTGGGGTGAGAGGGGGCGCATGGGGTTGGGTTGAGGGGGGTGAGTGGGGTTGAGAGGGGGCGCTTGGGGTAGGGTCGAGGGGGGCTGAGTGGGGTTGAGAGGGGGCGCTTGGGGTTGGGTCGAGGGGGGGTGAGTGGGGTTGAGAGGGGGCGCTTGGGGTTGGGTCGAGGGGGGGTGAGTGGGGTTGAGAGGGGGCGCTTGGGGTTGGGTCGAGGGGGGGTGAGTGGGGTTGAGAGGGGGCGCTTGGGGTTGGGTTGAGGGGGGGGTGAGTGGGGTTGAGAGGGGGCGCTTGGGGTTGGGTTGAGGGGGGGGTGAGTGGGGTTGAGAGGGGGCGCTTGGGGTTGGGTGGAGGGGGGGTGAGTGGGGTTGAGAGGGGGCGCTTGGGGTTGGGTCGAGGGGGGGTGAGTGGGGTTGAGAGGGGGCGCATGGGGTTGGGTCGAGGGGGGGTGAGTGGGGTTGAGAGGGGCAAAAATATGTATGCACGCATTGCAGGGTTCGAACTCGCGTCCTTTGTTTGAGAATGATCTCGTCTATCCAAGGTGTCCGTCGTTGTATGTTGTGGAAGGTATGGATAGGATATTTAGTTATGCTTTAAACGATGGTCTGCACCCGTCCCGCTATGGAAAGTCCACAAAGGAGGTACTGATGCTCTGGCCATTGATTCTCCCATCAATACGTGAAAGAAAGAGCCTGCCCGACCCAAGTGGAAGGCAAAGCGAGAGAGGAAAAGAGAAGGAGTATTACATCATCCTTCGTGGCAAGTCATTCATGTGCAACCTAGAGGTAGGTCATTGTTTGAACAGTTTATTGTTTGAGAGATTGAAGAAAGTCCTCTTGATGGATCAGCATCAGATACTGATACATCAACATCTGGAATAGAAATTAGACTCATTATACGTGATAATGATACTAATCTTTTTGATGAAGAGGATAATTCTCTACATGCTGATTCTACTGATGAGGAAGAGGAATTACCAGAAATAGATATTAATCCACCAATAGATAATGTGATTCATGAGAACATAGATTTAACAATAGAAGAAATAAATGAAATCAATAAGGATAATGAAGATGAGACTATATTGATGTCTTACCAAAATGATGGCAATAATGAAAACATATGAGCAGATTAGATAGTAACTTGAAGCTTCTGAATGGATATGATATAATAGGTTTTTTTTATTAACTTGAATAACGATGAATCCTACTAGAGAGATGAAATCATGTTCTTCTAAGTTAGAACATGAAGCTCGGGGGTATGCCTAATTATTTTATATATAGCTTTATCTTCGAGGAGTAAATTTTTATCATGTATGTATGCATATGTGTGTGTATTCATGTGTATTA
The DNA here is from genome assembly GCA_020310875.1 of Ceratopteris richardii. Taxonomy (NCBI): domain Eukaryota; kingdom Viridiplantae; phylum Streptophyta; class Polypodiopsida; order Polypodiales; family Pteridaceae; genus Ceratopteris; species Ceratopteris richardii. The sequence goes on from MU260563.1 coordinate 41,322, forward strand.
TATGTATACATATATTAGTATGCATATATATGTATTTCATGTATATGTATGTGTTTGCATGTGTGTGATATATGTATACATGTATTCATGTACGTAATATATGCAAGTGTTTATAATTGTGTACATGTATATATGTATATGTGTCTATGTGTAAATATGTACATGTAAATATGTATGCATGTATATATATGTTTAAGTGTGCATGTAGGCATGTACATGTATGTGTAAATATGTACATGTAAATATGTTAGTATGTATATATATATTTATGTGTGCATTTAGGCATGTATGTGTGAAGCATAATATATCTACTCCATTTTATATTTATGTATCCTATCTAGATGATGTGTATATATCTTTACATATATTATGAATCATGATCCTCGTTGATTCGAGTAGCTATATATAGAGGCATAAGGTTGGGAGGAGAGACATCTCTCTAGTAGGACGTCGGAGGTGTACATATACTTCAAACATATGGCTAAAAGGTTGAATTAGAGTTTTTAAATTAGGGATTTCAAAACCCTAATATCGAGATTAGTGCTCTCTGTCTCGACTCTCTCTCTCTCTCTCTCTCTCTCTCTCTCTCTCCCTCTCTCTATCTCTCTCTCTCTCTCTCTCATATACATACATACCGTGCATTGTCGCGACGATGAGCCACAAGTGTCCGCATCTCTTTTAAACACCACTTAAGGGACCATCCTGTCCCAAACTCTGTCTCAAGTGAACTAAGCACGTACTTTTTATCCCTCTCATCATGCTCACTACAAAAATAAAAAACATAATGTAAATAAAACATAAGATATACATTTCAATTTATATGTAAAACTTTTACTTACTTCCATGGTAAGTGGATAAAGCGCAGGTAAGAGTCGCATAGTGCCCGCATTCTTCTCTTGAACTCCAATCCATTCCCTATGTACACAATGTTCCCCTCCAGCTCTATGTCGCACTCTAGTCCTAAGGTGCCTATGCATGTCCTCATAGGCAACTGTGCTCTGCTATCACGTGCTGGAGGTGGTATAGGTGTCCTAAAAATAGATAGATAGAAATAAATAAAAATATGTGCTATAATATCATTAAAAAAATTTATGAAAAAAAACATACCTATGAGCAGATAGCTCTCTTCCTGCATGTGGATCCGCAGAAGAGCCCTCGTCTGATCGCATAAGCATCTGGATCGTATAATCCAGCTCCTCATCGGACATCTCTGCGTAGTCCCGCATTATGGTCCCTAGAGTATCTGACGAAACTCTTGCTCTCATAAGACTTTTTATGAGAGTGAGTTTCACCTTTCTCTCTTTACTGGGATCCATAATACCTAACATATAAAACAAAATGGTTAGAAATCAATATATATATACGTGTATGTGTGTGTATGCATGTGTATGTGTGTGCATGCATGTGTATGTGTGTGTATGCATCATTATGTGTGTATGTGTGTAGGTATATGTGTGTGTTGTCTATGTGTATGTGTGTGTGTCTATGAGTGTGTATGTGTTTATGTATATGTATGTATCTACGTGTGTGTATGTATCTATGTGTGTATGTGTATGCATGTATGTATGCATGTGTGTGTATGCATATGTATGTGTGTGTATGCATCATTATGTGTGTCTATGTATGCATTTGTACGTGTGTATGCATCATTGCATGTGCATGTGTCTATGTGTGTATGTGTGTGTATATGTGTGTGTGTCTATGTGTATGTGTGTGTGTTTATGAGTGTGTATGTGTTTATGTGTATGTATGTATCTATGTGTGTCTATGTCTCTAAGTGTGTATGTGTATGCATGTATGTATGCATATGTATGTGTATGCATATGTATGTGTGTGTATGCATTATTATGTGTGTCTATGTATGCATGTGTATGTGTGTATGCATCATTACGTGTGTATGTATCTATGTGTGTATGTGTGTGTATATGTGTTTGTATGTGTGTATGCATGTGTGTGTGTATGCATGTGTGTGTGTATGCATGTGTATGTGTATATGTGTATATGTGTGTATGCATGTGTGTGTGTATATGTGTGTATATGTTTGTATGCATGTGTGTGTATGCATATGTATGTGTGTGTATGCATTATTATGTGTGTCTATGTATGCATGTGTATGTGTGTATGCATCATTATGTGTGCATGTGTCTATGTGTGTATGTGTGTGTATATGTGTGTGTGTCTATGTGTATGTATGTGTGTCTATGAGTGTGTATGTATTTATGTGTATGTATGTATCTATGTGTGTGTATGTGTATGCATGTATGTATGCATATGTGTGTGTATGCATATGTATGTGTGTGTATGCATAATTATGTGTGTATGTGTCTATGTGTGTATGTGTGTGTGTATACATTATGACAGTGTATGTAAGCATGTGCATTATTTATGCATATAAGTATGTATGTATGCATATGCATATGCATTATGTATGCATATGCATATGCATTATGTATGCATATGCATATGCATTATGTATGCATATGCATATGCATTATGTATGCATATGCATATGTATTATGTATGCATATGCATATGCATTATGTATGCATATGCATATGCATTATGTATGCATATGCATATGCATTATGTATGCATATGCATATGCATGTGTATGCATATGCATGTAAGTATGTATGTATGCATATGTGTGTGTATGCATATGCATGTAAGTATGTATGTATGCATATGCATATGCAATATGTATGCATGTATGTATATGTGTGTGAATGTGTGTGAATGTGTGTGTGAATGTGTGTGTACATGTGTCTGTATGTGTGTATGCATGTGTATGTGTGTGTATGCATCATTATGTGTGTCTGTGTGTGTACATGTGTCTGTATGTGTGTATGCATGTGTATGTGTTTGTATGCATCATTATGTGTGTATGTGTGTGTATGTGTGTGTGTCTATGTGTATGTGTGTGTATCTATGAGTATGTATGTGTTCATGTGTGTGTATGTGTCTATGTGTGTATGTATCTGTGTGTGTGTATGTATCTATGCATGTGCATTATGTATGCATGTAAGTATGTATGTACATTATATGCATATGCATATGCATTATGTATGCAAATGTATGCATGTATGTGTTTATGTGTGTATGTCTCTCTATGTGTGTGTATGTGTGTGTATATGTGTCTGTATGTGTGTATGCATGTGTATGTGTGTGTATGCATGTGTATGTGTGTATGTGTCTATGTGTGCATGTGTGTGTATATACTATATGTGTGTGTGTCTATGTGTATGTGTGTGTACCTATGAGTGTGTATGTGTTTATGTGTGTATGTTTCTATGTGTGTGTATGTGTTTATGTGTGTATGTGTATGCATGTATGTGTATGTGTGTGTATGTCTCTCTATGTGTGTGTGTATGCATATGTGTGTGTGTGTGTATATGTGTGTCTATGTGTGTATGCATGTGTATGTGTGTGGATGCATCATTATGTGTGTATGTGTCTGTGAGTGTATATGTGTGTGTATGTGTGTGAGCGTCTATGTGTGTGTATGTGTGTGCGCGTCTTGTGTATGTGTGTCTATGTGTGTATTTGTGTGTATGTGTGTGTGTGTCTGCGTATGTGTGTGTGTGTCTATGCGTGTATATGTGTGTGTACATATGTGTGTGTGTGAGTGTGTGTGTGCGCATAGCTTGTGTATGTCTCGCTTCTCTCTCTCCCTCTCGCGCGTTGTATGTCTCTCTCTCTCTCTCTTTCTCTCTCTCTCTCTCTCTCTCTCTCTCTCTCTCTCTCTCTCTCTCTCTCTCTCTCTCTCTCTCGGTCTTTGTGTTCTTCCTCGCGTTCAAGGCCCGGCACAAATGTGCCGGGAGAATTGAATTTTTTTTTTACATTCCAAAGCGTCGCATATGCGACGCTCTGCAGTTTGCCATCGTCCTTAAGTGCGTCGCTAACCTGCGACGCTACTAGCGACGCTTCTGGTCTAGCGTCGCTTATGCGACGAGGCTCGGCCAAAAAAAAAAATCCGAAATTTTTACCGTCGTTTATGCGACGGTTTTTGTTTTTTTCCCGATTCGGGGGCGTCGCTACGCCCCCCTTTTTCTTGTAGTGCTATGATGTGATATTTTAATGTCAAAAAAACATAGTGTTCGTGTATCAATGCTACACGAAATCTCTTAAAATTTTGGAGATCTTGAATATTTGAGTTGTGCCAAAAAAACACAACTTATAGTTTTGCAAAATGACCTTGTTTCTATGTGGGCCCTAGATGGAGGTTGAGATCATTGTGAATTTCATACAATCCTAGATCATTTTTGTGAAGCCTCCTTTCTCCATGCCTTCTCTTGTGCTCTTCACTATCAGCCTTCTCTTTGAGCTCTCTACAACCACATAGATTCTGATACATGTGAAGGGAAAGGTGATAAGGAAAAGATCTCTTTGGAACACTCTCACATTGAAAGAGCACATATAGATTGAGGCAATGAAGAATGATATTCTCCTTCTTCCTCTATTATAGAATTAGAATATACAAGATTCACATAATCAAATAATAAAACTAGTGGAATGTATAAAGAAGAGTACATAAGTAAAATCCTAATTTTCATGAATGAGTATGCTAGCAAGAAATAAATGTGCCATCATTCTCGGTAGATAATCTTGTACAAATCACTAAAGCATCCATGGTATATGTTGGTGTTACGAATATATATGTCAGAGAAATCAAAAAGTGATCAGTGTCATCCACGATCATCCATGTTGAGATTGATATCTCAACATCTTGGTGGGATGATTTTTCTATCCATCAAGAATAGATAGTAAAGAATAACATTGCAAGATATTCGCCAACTGACATTCCATTCACATAGTATTTTACCACAAAAAGGTCAATGAATGTGGAGAAAGCATGAGATTCACATACAGTTCAAAGCTTAATATCCCAACCACAAAGGAATATTTATGTACTTCCAAGGATGAAAAAGCAAATTGAAGCATAGCGGCATGGAAATTCAAAGGCGAAAAATGTTGGCTCACTTATTTTAGTACTTGCTTAGGGTAATTAATGTTGAAAATATGAACTATGCAAGCTCTAGGCAGATAAATGAGTCAAAAGACTTAATGAGGAAACAATTAAGCACTTAGATCAGTTAGGGAAGTCTCATGGTTGGCGAAGGTTGAGCAAGGCAGTCCCAGGGGAGTGGAAAAGTTGAGAGAGGTATCCGAAGCCTATAAAACGAGGTGAGGAGTCATCAAATGCATGGAAGTGTTGTACCTTATTGAAGACTAAGAGACATATACTCAAGGACGCTACAAGACAGAGTCCACCAAGGCTCAAGAACCTAAAAAATAGTAGTCCATTTTAGCAAAAATGTAGAGGAGGGTATTACATGCATAGAGGAGGAGTAAAATGGAGCTATCATGCCACATCCCCTTTAGTCTCTTGTAGGTATGGACATAGTCTACTTATAATAGTTGTGATTATCTGTGTAAATATCCAACTCAAGAGATTTAAAGTGTTTTATATAGCTTATATATGTGCCTTAGTTTCCCTAAGAGGGCTTCTTGAGATCAATTTGATGCATAGAGAAATTGGTGTATCTCTATAACCCTAATTCATGCATATCCTACATCTCTGCATAGTTTGTTTTCTACAAAGTTGTCGGTTGACCTAAAGAGATCTAGTTGAGGTATTGTATAGCTTATTAGAAAGATAATAAGCCATACTAAATGTGGTTGAAGGCTTAGGTGATTTAGATCATTGTAAGCCATGTAAATTAGAGTTTTGATGTAGGATGTTCGAAAAGGTGTATGAAGGGACCTAGGTATTGGGTTCATTTCACTTCTAGTGTGCAAATTTGAGGGATTAAGTTCCATCAGTTGGTATCAGAGCAAGAAACATCCTTTGAATACTTCAAGAGATGGACACAAAAGCTTGGACATCAAGGCTAAGAGGTACATTTTAGTGTAACCCTAATTTCCCATTCACTATGGGAGATCTAGGTCAAAAAGTGGAGTTGTTTGATAAAGAAAACTATTAGCCATGGAGGTTCACAGTTATGAAATACCTCATGAGAGAAGGTTTATGGCCTATTGTGTGTGGAATTTGTTATACATTATGGAATATGTTGAACAATGCATTGTTGGAGTGTTAATTTATTAATGTATTAATTTGTTTTGGTGTTTTTGATATAGCAGCTGAAGGTTCATGAGGGCCTGAAAGCATGAAGGGCGAACATCAATAAATCCGATTTATAATTTAGGTCTACATAGAAGGTTCTATTGTTAGAAATAGTTAGAAAAATATTGGTTAGAATAAGGGTCATTATAGACTGCAGTTTCTTATATTAAAAGAAAGGCCGTTTCTACGAAAGTCACCAACTTTTAGTTTCAAACATGTTTTCTGAAGCCGCTTTCATGTAACCATTTTTTTCGACATAATCAAGAATTCTTGTAAATACATGCACTCCGTGGATTGTCGAAACAGGTTGCATGGGGGGAGATTGCACCCAATACTGCATTTGGTCTCGTCTCTTGGCGTCTCTATTTTTCTGTGTGGTTTTTGCATTTGCAACCTGTGTGTGCTTGTGAGCAAGATCCTGATAACAGTGGTATCAGAGGATTGCACCTGTCACTATAGAGGGATCTATTTTTATTTGTTTTGGCAAATTGATCTCTGTTTTGTTGTTCTATGTTTGTGATCCAATTCTCAATCAGAATCCGAATATGAATCCGATTACGGATTCCATGTTTATTTTGGATTCCGATTCCTGTTCTCATTTTCAGTTTCGTTTCTATTGCCATTAAGGTTGCAGTTGCCGTTTCTGTTTCTGCTTCTGTTCCTGTTCTAGAACCAGAACCTACGTTTACACATATGTTTACACCTACATTTACTCCAAGGCGTGGACTAAGGCATAGAACTTAGGCATAACTGTGAAAGGATTAAAGGGCCATCCTTTCGGCCATCAAATCATAAAAACTGGTAATTCTTAATCGTAATCTTTGAATGTGTGCTATTCGACTGGGTAGAGACAATAGTTTTGACCAGACTTGTAAGTTTGTCTTCATCAGTTTGCATCTTTTCGAGCATCTTATCGCATTATCGGATCTTGTTCCGAGTGCCTCGTAATTTGTGCCGTAGGAGCTCGAGTTGTTGCTCGAGTGTGAACTCAGGTAGAGGTGATTCGTCGAAATCCTCCATGTTGTTCATAGGGTCCATGAGGATGTAGAGAGAAAACCTACTTGCTAGATATGTAAAAACAAAATGAGTTTGTTTGAGTTAAAATGTAAAAGGAATGGTTGCTCTCGGGAATTGAAAAAGTAAGAATGAGATGAAAGTAGTGTTAAATATAAGAAAAGAGAAGTAGAGTGACAACACAAAGAGAGTGTAGTGGTAAAACACTTCCCTTGTGTGGGTGAGGTTGTGGGTTCAAATTCTCCCACCTTGGTGAATCAAAAAGTCCCTATTACCACTCATACATTAAAATTGGTTCTCGCGTAGCCAACGGCTGCCAACGGTCACCAAGGGAGCGTTGAGTGCCAAAGATGCCAAAGCAATGCCTTTCACAGTTTGATGACTTTTATAATGATGAAACCTATGCTAAAAGTGAAGAAGTCAAATTTGCCACTAACTATTTAGTAGGAAAAGCTAAACTCTAGTGGAATGTCTTGAGGCACAGTACTCAACATCCAACAACGTGGAAGGCTTTCCAAGAGAAAGTGAAGGATTCTTTTCTTCCTCCTCAATACCATTTGCATGTTCGACGTGCATGGAGGACCCTTACATGGAAGGAGGGTCATACGGTTACTACCTACACAGAGTGCTTCTGGTAAAATTTACTATTAGTTTGAATGCTTGAAGATGTACCGGAGGATAGCTTGCAGCGGAAATACGAAGATGGTTTGGAGGTGGGAATCCAAGCTAAGCTTCACACCCTACGTCCTACAAACCTCAACGAGGCTATATCTTTTGCCTATGATATAGAGAAAGCATTACAGTCCATAGCCAAGTCAGTTTGTCTACAATAACGACATCAACGACTACTTTCTGTTAAACCAAATCTTCCCATAAAATGTACTCTTAATGCCCCATCTTACCCTAGTTTTCCTCGTGCACCGCAATCCAATTACTCAATTGCACCTGTTGCTTCATCTTTCCAACCGACCAAACCCCCTACGCTACAAAGTTCAGTGATGGATGCCCAACACAAGCGACCACAAATCACTTGCTGGAATTGTGGCACACCTAAACATAAAAAAATGAAGTGCCAATTGTGACCTCTTAAGGTGAAACGAGCTCTAGCTCAATTACATAGCATGGAGGCCCATAATGAATAAATTCCTCCTCTTTGGATAGAGGAATCATTGGAGAAGGACTAAGGTACCTTGGGTAAAGATATCTCTCTTTATTCTCTACTTTGCATGCAGGGTACTATAAACAACAAAGGGGTTCAAATTCTATATGACGATGGTATTTCACATGACTTCATTTCACATTTATTAGTACAAGAAATTATATTAAATTATTTCCTTCTTTGTATAAACTAAAAGATGCATTTCAAGGTAATCGTTATAATGTAACACGAGAAGCATCTTAAAATAGTTTTTCATTTACTACAAGAGAACACACTCTACGCTAATCCTCAAAAGAGTTACTTCTTTCAACGTAAGCTAGAATATATGGGACATATTATTTCGAGTGAAGGTTTGCATGTGGATCTAAAAAAGATTAAATTTATAGTAGAATGGCCTACACCAGAATCAGTCAATGATGTTCGTTCTTTTCTTGGGTTGGCTAGTTTCTATAGGACGTTTGTTCGGAATTTTTCTTCTTTAGCATTGCCCCTTACCTTGTTATTGAAAAATAAAATAAAATTTGCATGGGGACTTACCCAACAACAATCCTTTGAAAAACTCAAACATGCACTTTCACATGCACCTGTTTTATAATTACGTGATTTTCATAGCTCTTTCATGTTGTTACTGATGCTAGTGGTTCAGGGATAGGTGCAGCTTTAATGCAAAATGATCATCCCATTGCGTTTGAGAGTAGGAAGCTTAAGCCCTTAGAAAATAATTATACTACATATGATAAAGAATTGTTAGCGGGTGTGCATGTTGTGCAAAATGGGAAACACTATCTTATGGGCTCTGAGGTCTTAATCAAAACCGATCAACACACTATTGAGCATTTATTAAATCAACCCTTAATCTTTGATTGCCATCTTAAATGGGCATCATTCATTCAAAATTTCCAACCCATGATCCAATATCAGCCTGGTAAAGCTAATGTTGTAGCTGATGCTCTTAGCTGATTTCCTTCACATTCCGTTATTTTGCATAATATTTCTACCATCCAAATACAATATTCTTTTCAAGAAATGGTTTCCACTTATGCATCTGATTTGTATTTTCACGTGCATGGCATAACTTCAACACTGATGCATCTTTATCTGATGAACATTATACATTTCATAATGATTTTCTTTATTTTCAACATAGATTATGCATAACCCAAGCTTTTAAAGATTTTTCCATCAAAGAAATGCATGAATCATCTTACATGGGTCATAGAGGCATACAGAGCACCATTTCATCCTGCAAAGATTTCTTCTTTTGGCTACACATGGAAAAAATAATTGCACATTATGTTTCTCAATGCATTGTATGTCAGCATGTAAAACGTCATCATGGTAAACCATTTGGATTATTAATGCAACTTCCCATTTCGAACAAACCATGGGAACATATTTCTATGGATTTTATGACACGTCTTCCCATCACTTCCTCACACAATGATATGATTTGGACAATAGTTGATAGGTTTAGTAAATATGCATATTTCATTCCATGTAGGAAAACTTTTTTTGCACCTCAAGCTACAAAGTTATTCATTAAATGCATTTTCGCACATCATGGATTTCCTAAAGTAATGTTATCTGATCGTGATGGTAGATTTTTTAATCATTTTTGGGTTTCCTTATTTCAACATTTTACTTCTAAAATATATTTTAGATCTGCATTTCATCTCAAAAGTAATGGACAAAGTGAAGCTACAAATAGTACTATTCTTGATTTATTGCATTGTTATTCATTAGATAGTCCCACTAACTGGGATGAAAAGTTACCATTGCTTCAATTTTCTTAGAATAACACAACAAACCACTACTGGTCATGCATCTTTTGAAATTGTTTATGGTAAAAAGCTTCCTACTCCCATGTCAGTCACCGAAACCGACATTCCGATGGATGATTTTATTGCTCAATATCACATTTCTGTACTTCACAATGTTCGGGAGCAGATTAGGAAAAGTCAAGAGCGATACACATGTAATATCAATACGAAACGATTAGCCAAGGAATTCTAGGAAAATGATCTTGTATGGTTGCATATCGTTAAAAGACGTCTCAAATATATTTTACAGCATCCTAAAATTAAACTTGCACCATGCTATTATGGACCATTTCGCATTATAAAGAAAATTAATGATAATTCATTTAGATTAGATATACCATCTCATTGAAATATACATAACTCTTTTCATATTAGTTTAAGTAAACCATTTAAAGGCACTTTACCACTCACTCCACTTCTTGATGACCCACCTTTGATTGAAGAACAATCTGAGATCTTGGTTCCTGAGAAAATAATTGATCATGATGTCACTACTACATGCACAAGTACTAAATACCATCGATATTTGGTTAAGTACAAGAACCACTCTATGGAAGAATATCAATGGATACATAAAACATAATTAGCATCTCATTTTGACCACTTAATTTCTGCATATCATACACATACACATTAATGTAATTCTTCCATGAACATTTCCATGCATGTTTCTTTTAACATGGAACATGCTTATTTTCATTCAGTGATGAAACATGTGACTGGTCATCCATGTTTAGTTTATTTTATCAACTGAGGGCAGTTGCTTTTTTAACTAAGAGCCATTTTATACATTATGGAATATGTTGAACAATGCATTGTTGGAGTGTTAGTTTATTAACGTATTAATATGTTTTGGTGTTTTTGATATAGCAGTTGGAGATTTGTGAGGGCATGAAAGCATGAAGGGCTGACATCAATAAATTTGATTTATAATTTAGTTCCGCGTAGAACGTTCTATTGTTAGAAATAGTTAGAAAAATAGTGGTTAGAATAAGGGTCATTGTAGACCAGAGTTTCTGATATTAAAAGAAAGGCTTTCTACGAAAGTCATCGACTTTTAGTTTCACGCATGTTTTTCGAAGCCGCTCTCATGTAACCACTTTTTTCGACATAATATAAAATTCCTATAAATACATGCACTGTTTAGACTATCAAAACAGAGTGCATGGGGGGAGATTGCACCCAATATTGCGTTTGATCTCGTCTCTTGGCATCTCTATTTTTCTATGTGGTTTCTACATTTGCAAACTCTGTGTGCATGTGACCAAGATCTTGATAACAGAATTAAAGATAAGCCTAATGTGTATCCCAAAGATCCAAAGGTCACCAATTACGAAATGGAAGATGTTGAAGGATTGGGAGGAAAGGAATAGGAGAGCTATCTTCTACATATCACAGGTAATCTCTAACACTATGATTGGTTAGATATCAGAATTTGATCATGCTAGAGATGTTTGGGAGGCATTAGAGGAGATATATGCCACTTCCACAAGAAGCAGAAAGATGCAGCTTAAGAATGAAATCCATTTTTTTAAGAACTATAGTGGTCAATCTATAGTTGACTTCACCTGGAGGGTGAAGGAGGTGAGGGAGCATTTGGCATCCATTGGCTACAAAGTAGATGAGGAAGACCTTTTGCAGATTACTCTCAATGGGATAAGAGGGGAAGAATGTGGAAACCCATCATTACTACCATCTTGTATAGAGATGGTCTATGAACTCTTGAGGAGTTGATCCCACACCTAGTGGCAGAAATGGTTGCTATAGGAGATACATCGAAGAAGGATGGTAACTTGCATGTCCTATATGTCCCCAAAGGCAAAGGAAAGAGTGAAAAGAATTGGACAGGAGGAAAAAGCAAGTTGAAGCAGTCTAAGGAAGAAGATCCATATTCGCAAGGAGAGAGCAAGGCATCATATTCAAGGAAGGGAAAGAATGTCAAAGGGAAGAACAACCCTCATAAAGGTGGAAATTGTTTTATATGTGGTAAGGAGAATAATATTTCTTCAAATTTCTAGTTAAAGGATGACAAGACAAGAAGAAGAAGGAGCAAGGGAACTATGTTAACTATTCCAAGAAGGATGATGAGAAGCAGACCCTCCTAGCCATGTGACATAGCTACACTAGTGATCCCAAGGACACAAAGTGGTACATAGACTCTATATGTTCTAATCACATGTCATTTATGGAGGAATCTTTTATTCATAAGCAGGTCCCACGTCCAAAAGGTTGTGTCTAGGTAGGAGACAACACTACGCATCCCATGAGAGGTATGTAAGTTATATTTGATGCAAAAGGGTGCAATGAGGCAAGGTCATTGCTAAGGGAAGGAAAGAAGGAAACGTTTTCACACTAGATGTTGATCCTACACACAATAAGGTATGTTATGTGATGTTTGGTAACAAAAGGATTGTAGAAATTGATCTTTGGCACACGAGAATAGGACATATCAATATTCCCAAGTTAAAGGCAAGTTTGTACTGATTTTGAAGCCAAGCCAAATCACAATTAAGCTCATCAAATCAAAATTCTGAAGCTCAAAGGAGTTACAAATTCATAAGCATTTTGTAAATGCCTGAAAGGTTTTAAAAAATATTGAGACAACATAAATTTTGACAACATAAGCATCTATGAGCACACATTTTCCTAATCTTGAACGATTGAGAAGCCTTTTGTTCATTGAGGACGTAACGTTGGGGTGAGGCTAATTTGAGGGCAATCTCATCCATCTATCTATTTTTAAAAGAAAGGGGAACAAGTAGAAAATAGAAATAGTTGAATTGAACATAAAATATTGGCAATTGAACTCATAACCTCCCCTTTGTGTACGACGGTGTCGGCGAGATTTACATTCCTTACTAGAGAAGAGCTTTTCCAATAATTCAATGTAACTCACTGTAATGAGCTTTGATAAACAAAGTTCAATGAAGGGAAGGACTTCATCCTAATTGGTTGTTTGTCACACATGCCGAATTTCTTCCTGCAACACTAACCATGGAGTTGAGAGATCTCAAGGTTTTCTTTTATTGAGAATTTTCACCTACTCAGTTATCAAAATTCAACCTACTTTCTTTTTATTTGGAGCAAGTTTGATCAATGTTGTCCACTACATTGTACCATTGAAGAAAGAAAGGGCATTGCAAAGTGGAAAGGAAAACAAGCAGAAGAAGTATAATTGCAGAATGAACTTAAAAGTGGAAACTTTTCTCAGGCCACTAGATGAAAAAAAGCAATATTTGTATGATGAGGGTGGAAGGATATACGTAGACACTTTTGTTGGAATTGCGACGGTGTTATGTGGTCATTGCCACCCTGAAGTGAATAATGCTATTGTGAAACAGACTAACCTTCTTGAACACACTACCGCTATTGATCTAAATCAAGCTGTTAGTGAAGTTAAAAGGCTCAGAATTTCAAGGTGGTCTATTTCGTTAACTCTGGTAGTGAGGCAAATGATAAGGCTTTGATGATGGAATGGCTTTCTAATATCAACTATGATTTCACCGCTTTGAGAAATGCATATCATGGTTTGAGTTCAGTAACGATAGGACTCAATGGCCAACGTATTTATAAGCATGGAGTTCCACAAGGGGTATTCTCCATGCCTTGAAACCCCATCCGTACAGAGGGTGCTTTGGATCTGACGGGCGAAAATATGCAAAGGATGTTGTTGAGATCATCCACACATTGACAATTGGCCGAGTTGTAGGTTTCTTTGCAGAAACTTTCTAAAGATCGGCAAGAACTATACACGTCCATTTATGGGGGCACGCATGCACTTCATACAAAGAAAAAGAACAATTATCTGTCACTCTTGCATGGATGGACTGTGTTCTAAGCGCTCTTATTTTTTTTTAGGAAAGGCACTAATGGAGGAAAGTGGAGGCAACTACAGCAGTTGTCTGGCTGATTTTGCATGAGCGAGATATGGGCATTGACACACACACCATACATACCGATTGCACTCGCGATGTTGATCTCTACTACTACTACCTTGACGTAAGTAGGCGTCGAGGAGAAAAAGGGGCAGTTGGCACACGTTCTGGTGGGGAGGATGAGAGAGGAAGGGGATGTGCATGATGAGGCAAGGCACGGTCGATTTGCAGAGGCTCCACAGGCGGGCATATTAGAGGACATTAATGGATGATATCTCACACAAATCTTCGTCTTCGGATAGTCAGCGCCAATTATGGAATTTTTTATGCACATCATACAAGGCAAATTGAAGAGACAACCAAGCACAAATAGAATTCATCCTTTCAACAGCGATGTGCGTGCAATATGGAAGGAGAATATGATGAATAAATCTATGGGCTCTTCATTCAATTTTTATGTCTCCGATAATCTCTGATCGAAGACGGCTGCAACGGTTTGCATATGTTCTATAATTATGAAGCATATAGATATAATAGTTGTGCTTACTTCTGCGCTTCTTCTATCTGCTAATTATAGTTATTGGATAGTTGAGTTCTTCGCATTTGATTGATCATGCTTCATCCTCAAAACGTTACTGTCATCTATCATTTATATGAAAACTCTGTTCTCTAACAACCTGCGACGCCTTTCTCCATGATCAATTATTAAGCTTTCTGATGTTGATGCTAATCTTGCAGTTAAGTTATCCAATCATCATATGCAGATTTCTGCTGTCTGTCAACTAGGAGCTTTGCAGTGGTTTTTGACATGCTATTGACTATCGACCACTTTATGTGTTGTGCTACACAACTCCATTGTTGATGCTTAGAGAAGCGTGTACATACAGTACTCGTTAGTTCCATGCGCAAGGAATGACATGCGCAGCCATTGCCATCATGATCATATAGGCAACGTATTTTCTCGGTGGTTTATTTCTGATGGCACTTCGAATACGTGGTGAACTCCAATTTATGCGAAGAGATGATCTCTTTCTTTCAGGTTTCCATTTTTAATATTTCTTTTGAACTTGGGTCTTATCGTGTTGGTTTCGTTCTCAGAAGGAAGTTGACAATTGTAGAATATTGTTTTGACCATAAGGTTTGAATGCACAATGTGACATATTTTGATGTGGATGAACTCTTCCATTGTTACGCTTAAATTCAAGTGTTGCTCGTAAATTGAATACTTTCAAAAGCTTGATAGACTCTAAAGTTTTCCATATGAAAGTATTCGTTTTGGAGCCATATTTATGGAAAACTGAAATCAAGTGCTTTATACTATAGAAATTGACAATTGTAGAATATTGTTTTGACCATAAGGTTTGAATGCACAATGTGACATATTTTGATGTGGATGAACTCTTCCATTGTTACGCTTAAATTCAAGTGTTGCTCGTAAATTGAATACTTTCAAAAGCTTGATAGACTCTAAAGTTTTCCATATGAAAGTATTCGTTTTGGAATATTTATGGAAAACTGAAATCAAGTGCTTTATACTATTTATGATTTGAGCGCCTCCACGGAAGCCTACAAAAACTTCGTCCTCACCATTTCACCTTTTCCTTCAAAAGAAGGTGACCCTTTGGCACATTCAATCACATAGCTTTCCTTGTTTTAGGATTGATATTTTCAAAGTGTACTTAAACTTTCACTCAGAAACACTCATGTTTAGCCTCTTCTTCAAGTCAATTCCTGATATTCATACTTGTCTTTTCCTTGCTTGCACTTGCCTGCACATATTTAAACGAAAATGAAATCAAATGTTGAAAACTTCCTCCAAGATATGGAATCACGATTAGTTTTCTATATGGATTTAAAGCTTAATTCTAAATTTGAGTCATTAAATTCCTTTCTCTCAATCTTGACTATAGTGCTATCTAAATTTAATACAACTCCTAAATCGTTAGATACTCAATTTGATCACAGGTTTAGGAATTTAGAGCAAATTGTTCACTATGAACTTACAAATTTGAAGGAAAGTATGGATGCATTAGAAAATCATGTGAAGTAAATTTCAGCCTTTAATACTATTAGTTATGAAATTGCAAGTTTGAAAGAAAAAATTGAAAGGCTAACCAATCAAGTACATGATAGTGCTATATGTGAATGTAAAGATAAATATCAAGTACGAGTTCAAAGTATATCTAC
>MU260563.1:62500-183011 GCA_020310875.1 Ceratopteris richardii
CCAAATATGGCACACAGGTGGATGAAAGAGGGGTCCAACTTCCACGTGGTCAAAAACTACTTCTGACGGGCATTACAATCCCACGGGCGGCACAAAATGAGGATCTCATCTTTCATGCAAAAGTGACAGTAAAAGAGTAAGTGGTAAAAGTGAAAGTGGAGAAATGACTATTGCCGCCAACCATTCATAACGACTGCCTATTTTTGAGGACCCAATTCAAGATTTGTGGCATATTTGATCTACTCCTCCAATTTTGGGCAATCAATCGGTGCATGATCAGTGGACGTGAGGAATTGGCAAGGCCTTCTTGGCCTATTGGAGCCTATAAAAGCAATGGACTTGTGTTTTTTGGGATATACACATATACATACGTATGTACAGGGGTCCTCTCTTGGCACTCTCTGGTTACAAGCCTATTGTAGGAAGTCACTCTGTGGTGAGGATATAGAGTGTGGGCTTCCCAGTGAGGGCTAATAGCACTATAGTATGAACATAGTGGCTTGGTTTTGTCATTCAGTGTGAGTCATTGGTATTTCGTGCTCTTTCCCTTAGAGCAAGTCTTCATACTTTGTATTGATCAGTGCTAATCTGCATCTAGTTGTGTCCATTGTACGGATTGGATGAATCCCTTGTATTGATGTTATTTAGTTCTCGAGTGGCATGTTAGCCGAGAGCATAAACTTTTGAGCATCTCTTTTTGCCTATGTTGTAATCATCTGATTCGAACTAAGGAGTGGTTGGTCTTCCATTATTATCATTTGTCATTAATCTTATCCCTAAGTATTCATAGCTCTGTGCAATTATTGATACCTGCCTGCTCACAGAAGAGTTAAAGGGTATATTTTCTTGAGGAGAATATCCCTTGAGTAGGAGAAGTACTGGAGTGCTTGGTGCATGCTCTTGTTAAAAGTAGATACCCCAGTACCTCCTCTACGGATAATATGTAAAGCGTGTTTTATTTTCAACACTAATCTTTGATATTTATGATTTTTTTTTCCCATGACGAACAAAATTTTATACCTTCTTCTATCAAAAAGATATTCATACGAGAGTTTTTACCTTCTTCCTCATCAAAAAGATAACTTATAAATAATCACGAGAGTTTTTACTATCTTCCTTATCAAAAAGGTAACTTCTAAATAATCACGGGATTTTTTACTTTCTTCCTCACCAAAAAGGTAATCCCGAATGATCATGGGAGTTTTTACTTTCTTTTTCACCAAAAAGATAATTACAAATGATCATGGAATCTTTTACTTTCTTCCTCACCAAAAAGGTAAATTACGAATGATCATGGGAGCTTTTACTCTCTTCCTCAACAAAAAGGTAAGTTATGAATGATCACGTGAATTTTACTTCTTTTCAATTATCTCTTCATAAAATGCAAATTAATGTTTTTGATTAAATCTCTTTTTGATATTTGAGTCGAGTTCTAGTTGAAGGAGAAAGCTTAATGTTTTCATTTTTCAAGAAAACGTTGTTTTTAGAAGACGAGACCAAATTTTCCTTTCTTGCACCATGAAATTTATATTTGCATTCCAAGTATGCATGTGAAAAGTGTAAGAGAACATATGTTTTTTTCCCTTAGATGCACAACTACTAACGCATACCTGTAATGTAATTAAATGCATGCTGAAATTGTTAGGAATAGAGTTAGAAGATCAAGATGAAACCTCTTCAAGAAAAACCATTACCTTATCTATGCACGATTATGTTTTTTGATGCATGAAAAGTATGCATGTAATAGGGTTGCATTTCATCATCTTGCATCGAGGCACGAACTAAGTTTAACCTATGCACTATGAGTGATCTTGTAAGGATTTATGTATGTTCACATTGATTGTATGCAAGGAAGTGCACAAGCCTTGACATCATATGCTATTCCCTTCTTATTCACACCATATACTTTTTACATGCATTTTAAGTATGCATTCAATAGGGCTATATTAAAAAGCCATGCATAGGTACTTCTTTTTGTTGTCCCATGCAAATATGATAAAACTAAGTTTTTGATGGACAAGATAAATATTATCTTTGAAGAAAAATAAGTACTATCATTGGCCCATCCAAAGGATATGCAGGTTTGAAGGGGATGAATGTCGGAGAGATTTACTCTCCTTATTAGAGAAGAGCTTTCCCAATAATCAAATATAACTCATTGTAATGAGCTTTGATAAATAAAGTTTAGTGAAGGGAAGGACTTCATCTTGATTGTGTGTTTGTCATACATGCCAAGTTTCTTACTTGCAACGTTAACCATGGAGTTGAAAGATCTGAAGGTTTTCTTTTATTGAGAATTTTCACCTACCCAGTTATCAAAATTCAACCTAATTTATTTTCTTTGGAGCAAGTTTAATCAATGTTCTTTACTACATTGTACCATTGAAGAAAGAAAGGGCATTGGAAAGTGCAAAACGAAAACAAACAAAAGAAGTATAATTGGAAGATTAAATTAAAAGAGGAAACTTTTCTCAGGCTTTTGATGGAATTGCGACAGTGTTATGTGGTCCTTGCCACCCTGAAGTCAATAATGCTATTGTGAAACAGACTAATCTTCTTCAACACACTACCAATATTTATCTAAATCACGTTGTTACTGACTTTAAGAGGCTGAGAATTTCGAGGTGGTCTATTCCGTTAACTCTGATCATGAGGCTAATGATAAGGCTTTGATGATGGAATGGCTTTATAATATCAACTATGATGTCATTGCTTTGAAAAATTCATATCATTGTTTGAGTTTAGTAACAATGGAACTCAATGGCCAACATATTTCTAAGCATGGAGTTCCTCAAGAATTCGTTATTCTCCATGCATTGAAACCCCATCCGTAAAAAGGGAGCTTTGGATCTGACGGGCCAAAATATGCAGGGCATGTTGTTGAGATCATCAACACATTGACATTTGGCCGAGTTGTAGGTTTCTTTGTAGAAACTTTCTAAAGATTGGCAGGAACTATACACGCAGATTTATGGCGGCACGCACGCACTCCATTAAAAAAAAAAGAACAATTATCTGTCAGTCTTGCATGGATGGACTATGTTCTAACCTCTCTGATTTTTATTGAGGAAAACCACTAACGGAGGAAAGTGGAGGAAACTACAGCAGTTGTCTGGCTGATTTTGCATGAGCGAGATATGGGCATTGACACACACACACCATACATACCGACTCCACTCGCGATGTTGATCTCTACTATTAGTACCTTGATATAAGGAGGCATCAAGGAGAAAAAGGGGCAGTTGGCGCACGTTCTAGTGGGGAGGATCAAAGAGGAAGGGGATGCGCATGATTAGGCAATGTGCGGTCGATTTCTAGAGGTGCCAGTGGCGGGCATATCAGAGGAGATTAATCGATGATATGTGATGCAAATTGTAGTACCCCTAGGCATGCAGGAGGACTGAAGAAGATAGAAGAGAAAGTCCAGCAACGGAAAGGCAATTGTTTGTAACTTGTAGGCTTGTGATACCTCTTTAGATAAATAACGGTTGCCGAGATTGGGAGAAAAGCTCTCAGATGCCTTGGGCTGCAGCTTCAGGGAGTGCTCTGTTCCATTATACTGTCCTATTTGAGTTCTGCGCATCATCGCTTTCCCTTTGGGTGCCACCTCGGTCCATTTGTTTTACTACTCTCTCTCTTTCCCCCTCTCTTGGTCCTTCTCTTTCTCTATTTCTCTCTATCTCTCTCTCTATTCTCCTCCCTTCCCCCCTCTCTCGATCCTTCTCTCTCTCTCTCTCCCCCCTCCCGCTGCCCCGCACCCTCCCGCCCACCCACCCGCCCACCCTCCCTCCCTCCCTCCCTCCCTCCCTCTCTCTCTCTCTCTCCCCCTCTTGCTGCCCCGCACCCTCCTGCCCACCCACCCGCCCACCCTCCCTCCCTCCCTCCCTCCCTCCCTCTCTCTCTCTCTCTCTCTCTCTCTCTCTCTCTCTCTCTCTCTCTCTCTCTCTCTCTCTCTCTCTCTCTCTCTCTCTCTCTCTCTCTCTCTCTCTCTCTCTCTCTCTCTCTCTCTCTCTCTCTCTCTCTCTCTCTCTCTCTCTCTCTCTCTCTCTCTCTCCCCCCTCACGCTGCCCCGCACCCTCTCGCCCACCCACCCTCCCTCCCTCCCTCCCTCCCCCCCCTCTCTCTCTCTCTCTCTCTCTCTCTCTCTCTCTCTCTCTCTCTCTCTCTCTCTCTCTCTCTCTCTCTCTCTCTCTCTCTCTCTCTCTCTCTCTCTCTCTTCCCCCTCCCGCTGCCCTCCACCCTCCCGCACCCCCGCAGCCTCCCGCACCCCCGCCCACCCGCACCCCCTGCCCACCCGCACTCCCGCCCAGTCCCTCACCCCGCTGTCTCTCGCACCCCTCACCCCCGCTCACTCCTATGCACTCCCCCCTCACTCTTTACACGCATGCGCCCCCCTCACTTTTTACACGCATAGCATACACACATACCCACTCACACATACATACACATATATTCGCTTTCACACAATACACACACTTCCACACACACACACCCACACCCTTCACATACACACATGCACATCCTCACACACATGCACATATCCTCACACACACACACGCAGCACACACGCAAATGCATCACGCATACACATGCTCAACACACATACACACATGAGCACACACACTCTTACATGCACACTCACATACACGTGCACCCACACACACACACACTTACATGCACACACCCACAATTACACACATGTGCACCCACACAAGCACACACAAAGGCCCCCACATTTATGCCCACACACCCACCTACACATTTATGCCCCACACACCCACCTACACATTTATGCCCCACACACCCACATACACATTTATGCCCACACACAACCACCCGCACACATTCTCACTGCCACTGGCACACACACACACCCAGAATATTACACATCTCCCTACTGGGGCCTCTTCCTTCAGCAAGGCTATGAAAAAGGGCTCAGAAGTATACCATAATCTAAAAAGTGTAATGAAGAAGGAATATGGACGAGATTTAAACAAAAAAAAAATAACCAATTGTGTCGATCGAAGACCCCTTAGACCAAGAATGATTGGAAACATTATAGCAAGCTCACTGAACAGATTGGCAAACAAGTTCAAATGTTGGAGATGATTTATTAGTCACCAATCCTACGAAGGTATGGGATAAAAGTGTGCAGGGTAAAAAGTGGAAGCAGGGAAAAGCTTTTTACCACCAACTATTCACGGCGACTACCTATTTTTGTGGATTTAATTCAAATCAAAGGAGTAATTGACCTACCCCTCCAATTTTGGGCATTCCACCGGCGCGTGATCAGTGGACGATAAGATTGGGCAAGGCTCTCTTGGTCTATTGGGGCCTATAAAAACAATGGATTTGTGCTCATTGGGGGTACATTTTTTTTGGAGTTACATTGACGCGTGTATACGTGCAGAAGTTCTCTCTTGCACTTGGTGGTTTCAAGCCTATTGTAGGAGCTTCTCTATAGTGTGGATACAGAGGGTAGGCTTCTCAGTGGAGGGCTATGAGCACTATAGTGTAAGAGAGTGCCTTGGATTTTCTTTCTTTTCTGTGAGTCAGTATTGGGGTTAAGCCCTATTCTCTTGAGCAATTCCTTCACCATTTGTATTGATCTCTGTTTATCTGCATAGAGTGCCATGAAGTTCTGAGCATTAGTTTTTGAGCATTTCCTTGACAAATCTTGTAATCATCTGAATCGGATCAAGAAGTGTATGGTCTTCCTTGGTCAATTGTTGTTCATATTTTCTGAAGTATGTACCACTCTGTGCAATCCTTGTTATCTACCTGCTCACAGAAATGTTAAAAGGGTATACTTCCCTAAAGAGAACCCCCCTTGAGTAGGCGACGTACTGGATGTGTTAATCTTTAATCTCTACTTGTGTTAAAAGTGGATACCCCAGTACCTCCTCTACAGTTTGGCACGCACGGTGGGACCTTTGCATTTCTATGAGAGGTAGTTTTGCCCTATTACATTGGCAAGTAGGTACATGACGCATACATGAGCAGATAAGGAGTCTCTTCGTGTTCGGAGGAGCCTTAACAAGTTAGCAATAACCACGGCTAGTGAGTCTACCTCCCCTCTGCCTTCCCTAAATTTATCTATTGATTTGGGTGCGACACCATTGTCAAAAGAGAGGTATAGGAGAACTCTAGACTTCTCCTCAGATACGTCCGAAGAAACACCAGTACAAATGGAGGACCTCTCTCATTTGCTCTCCAGATTAAACATCAAATTCCCTACCTTCAAGGGACAAGCTTATGAGGATGTTGATGATCATGTGAGGAGATTCATCTCTTTAAGCCGTGGAAGAGGTCTGCAAAATAGAGAGGATGCAATGCTGGCACTTTTTCCATCCACATTGGAGGGTCTTGCAGATAAATGGTATAGTCAATATGCAGATGGCCATTTCACTACATGGGAGGCTCTGAAGGCGGCATTCTCACAGACATTCCAACCAAGTGATTCCTCGGAAAGAGCTCTAGATCAGCTAGAGAATTTGAAGCTAAGATCAGGTGAACCTTTTCATGAACTTCACACTAGAACAGAAGCACTTGTTGCACATCTGCCACATGCTCTAGGTGACTTTCTGGTTAAAAAATGGATAGAGAAGGCTCTGCCCAGGTCATCTCAGCAGAAGCTTCATGAGTCTCTTAGATTGGATGCCACCCTCAATGATTTTGTTGCAGCGGCATCACGCATTGAAGAAGCAAGGCAACTTTTTGAAGGGGATACACAACCTAAGTATGCTGCAGACCTGGATCCTATTGAGCAATTAAGGAGGGAACTGGAGGCATTAAAAATGCAACAAAATCAATAAGAAGAGAAGGTCTTGCCACCACTACGACGCACGGATGATGAAGTAGCCCAACTTCGCCGAGAGTTAGAAGATTTGAGGACTACTCAGGATATAAGGAGACAAATTTGGTGTACAATCTATAACAACAATGGACATTCCAATGCTATTTGCCCTATTAAGGTAAGCTGTCAATTTTGTGGAAAAGATGGTCATGAAGCCAGAGATTGCTACTACCTCAAAGGTACACAACAGAGAGGTAACCCTCAAAATTTGGATTCATATTATGCTAGTACTTCAAATACATCAAATAGAGAGGAGAATCGGCCTGCAAAGCCTAGATATAATAGACCTTTGATGTGCTATCGTTGTGGTGAGTACGGCCACATGCAAAATAGGTGCTCTCTTCCAGAAGATGCACCTCCTTGTCAACATTGTCCAGAGGCTAAGGATCATTATACCAAAGATTGCCCAAGAGGTCGTCCTGCTCCAATCCACATGATTGCCGTTTCATCTTCTGCAATGCCCATAATGACTAGAGCTAGGCAAGCAGCTTCAACCCATAGAGATGAACAACAAGGATTTCAGGATAAAGAGGAGGAAAAGAAGTCTGGATGGAAGGACCAGGTAGAAATTGAAGGAGCTTATGATAAGATGACTACTTCTCTAAAGGGCCAACCAACCAGTCTGCAAGAAAACACTCAGGAGGTAAACATTGAACAGATCTTGAAAGGTATTCATCACAAGGTTAGTCTATATGAACTTATAAGGATGGATTCAAAAATAAGAAGTGACTTACTGAAGATTATACACTCTGCTCACTTGGTCCAATCACCTAGTATAGATGGTTTCATGGTTGATTTTCCCCCTGCACCCTTAGCAGACTACCAAAGCTCAAGATTATCTGTTTGTATAAAGGATGAAGCTCTCACAAGTGTGATCATAGATGGAGGCTCTGGTATCAATTTAATGCCAGATTTTACAATGAAGAAGCTGAAATTGAGCCCCACCAAGTTGGCACCATTCACGGTTACATTAGCAGATCAACATCGGGTTGCGCCACTTGGAATTATTGAAAAGGTATTGATGGTAGTACAGGGCTGCCACTTTGTTTTAGATTTTGTTGTTATTGCACTTCCACAGGAGACTTCTTACCCTTTACTCCTAGGGAGACCTTGGCTGAGACAAGCAAAAGCTTTGCAAGATTGGGGGAAAAACAAACTATGGATTTCAACAAGCACCAATAGCCAACTGCAATTACATTTGGAAGAGGGATTTGACTCAGGAAAAACCACTGGATATACTGTGGATACTCAGGTAATGCCCACTCTACCCCAAGAAGATGATACATTGTTCAATTGGAAGATGGGAAGTGCAGAGTGTTGCACAGTGGAGATCAATGAAATTGAGGAAGAAGTTGCAGATAAGGTAATTACAGGAAATAGCAATGAAGACCACAAGGTGTTGAAGAATGAACAATTGAAGGAAACTACAAGCTTTGAAGATGCAACCAATATAAAAGTATCAGAGAGGGAAGATTATGAACCAAAGAGCAGAGAAGATCTTCCTTTTGCAGATATACCTCAAGGATGGATGGAAGAACATGTTGTAGAATATAACTTAAAATCCACTCCTGCATATAGTGGAGATGATTTCTCAAGCAAGAGTACTCCTGAAACATTGGTTCAAGAAGTAAATTTAGGGGATGGAGAAAACCCTCAAGTAGTCCATTTGGCATCCTGGTTGTGGCATTATCCTCCCTTGCTACAGAAGGTAACTTCTTCGCTCTTTACCTATAAAAGTATCTTTGCATGGTCCTACAAAGATCTAACAGGGATACCAGAAGAGCTTGGGTTACATCGGATACCCTTAGTTGAGGGAGCCGCGCCTGTAAGAAATAGGCCATATCGACTCAATCCAAAGTATGCAGAGGCGGTAAAAGCGGAGATTACAAAACTAGAGGAAGCTGGTATAATTGTTCCAGTAGAACATTCCAGGTGGCTTTCTTCCATGGTTATTGTACCCAAGAAAAATAGTGGAAAAATAAGAGTATGTGTTGATTTCCGTGCTTTGAATAAAGTGACTATTCAAGATGGATTTCCTCAGCCCTTCACAGAGCAAGTACTTGAAGAGGTAGCTGGTCACACTTTGTATAGTTTCTTGGATGGTTTTAGTGGCTACAATTAGATAGTGATCCATCCTGATGATAGGGACAAAACAGCCTTTGTCACTCCTTGGGGCACTTATGTCTATACTCGAATGGCTTTTTGTTTGAAGAATGCACCAGCTTCATTTAATAGAACGATGTATCTGATATTGGGCAAATGGTTAACAACATTTCTATGCATTTTCATGGATGACTTTTCAGTATTTTCAGGTACAGATAAAAGAGCAGCAATTCAAGATTTCCATGACCATTTGGAAAATCTAAAAGAAATTTTTGAGCAATGTCTCAAAACAGGTTTGAAATTGAATCCTGATAAATGTCACTTTTTGGTCACTAAGGGCACTCTTCTTGGTCACATAGTATCTGCTGAAGGATATAACTGTTGACCCTGCAAAGGTTACAGCTATTCTTTCCATGCCAATTCCACAAAGCCCAAAGGAAGTGCAAAGTTTCTTGGGCCATGCAGGGTATCACAGAAGATTCATTAGGATGTATTCAGAAATTGCTAAGCCCTTATCAAGGCTTACCAGTAAAAAGATCCCTTTCTCATGGAGTGCTGAAGCTGACAGAGCATTTTGTGAACTAAAATTGAGGCTATGTACTGCTCCACTTTTAAGTGTTCCTAATTGGTCATTGGAATTTCATGTGCATACAGATGCTAGTCTTCATGCTGTTGGTGCAGTTCTAGCTCAACCATCATCACATAAGGTTGATAGACCTATCTCCTATGCCAGCAGACTACTCAACCAAGCTGAAAGGAATTACAGTACGACAGAAAGAGAAGGTTTGGCTATCGTATTTGCTCTTCAAAAGTTCCGACATTATCTCCTTGGTGTACATTTCATTGTTATTTCTGATCATCAGCCCTTGAAGTATTTGATAAACAAGGCTAGAGTAGCTGGAAGAATTTGGAGATGGTTACTCCTATTTCAGGAATTTAATTTTGATATTCATATTAAGCCAGGAAAAGAGCACTACATGGCAGATCAAGTGTCCAGGACGGCAATGAGCGAAAAGGCAACAAGTATTAATGATGAATTGGTGGATAGCAATCTTTTTCTAGTAGCAATTCGGACTGGTTGGTATGATGAAATTCTCCTAATTCTTACTACTGGAAAGATCCCAGAACACTTGACACCTGTAGAAAAGAGAAGATTGCTCTTGAAAACCAAAGCATATTCTCTTATAAATGGAACTTTATATAAATACTATCAGGATGATATATTGAGAAGGTGTGTCTATCCAGAAGAGGTAAATCTTTTGCTGGAGGCTACACACAATGAAGGACACCTAAAGGGGGAAGAAATGGCTCTTAAAATCATCCACAAAGGGTTATGGTGGCCTCATATTTTCAAGGATGCAATCAAGTTTGCAAAAGAATGCCACATCTGTGAGAGATGTGCTCCCGCGCCAACCAGATTGAATTTCCAACCATTAGTCATATCTACCGGATGGCTTCCATTTGAACGATGGGGTCTTGATTTCATAGGGCCAATTAGCCCAACTGGTCAACCAGGAGGTAAAAAGTATATTTTGATGGCCACATGTTATGCCACTAAATGGATAGAGGCTAAAGCTATTGTGGACTGCACGGCTTTAACAGTAGCTAAATTTGTGTATAAACGTATTTTCTCAAGGTTTGTTTGCCCACTGGAAATTACTAGTGATAGGGGCATACATTTTGTAAATCAATTGCTCCAGTTTATATTTGACAGGTACAAAATCTTCCACAAAAAATCTTGTGCCTACTACCCAAGGGCAAATGGCCAAGCAGAAAGCTCCAATAAGATTTTGATTGGATTGCTTCGCAAATTATCTTTCGATCATCAAAGCTCCTGGCCACTAGCACTAATCGGTGCAATCTGGGCTTTCAGAACCACGAAAAGGGTAACTACAGGCGAGACTCCATTTCGTTTAGTATATGGAAAAGAGGCATTGGCCCCATTTGAGTTTATTATCAGAAAGGAAATAGGAATCAAAACCGTTGGAATTGAACCCCCCATTCAGAGATTGGTGGCATTAGAAGAATATAGAGAAGGGGCAATGCAGAAACTTCTGGTAACACAAGAAGAGCGCAAAAGATTGCATGACAGGTATCTAAGATCCAATGAAGTCCACGAAGGGTCCATGGTTCTAGTGCATCAAATTCCACCGATTCAAACGAAATTGGCACCCAAATGGACAGGACCATATAAGGTTATCAAGGTATTGCCACATGGCGCAGTGCATTTGGAAGATCTACAGGGTAGAAGGATTCCTCTGGTCAATATCTCCAGGGTAAAGAAGTATCTCAATTAAGTCAAAATGGAAGCACTCCATTCATTGTACATACCTTGTTTCTTTACAGTAATTGCAGCATAACTAGATCTCTTTGAAATAAGTAGAATAAGGGAGAAATTGCACCAGGGACGGTACAAAAGCTTGATGTGGGGGTCTGTAGTACCCCTAGGCATGCAGGAGGACTGAAGAAGATAGAAGAGAAAGTCAAGCAATGGAAAGGCAATTGTTTGTAACCTGTAGGCTTGTGATACCTCTTTAGATAAATAACGGTTGCCGAGATTGGGAGAAAAGCTCTCAGATGCCTTGGGCTGCAGCTTCAGGGAGTGCTCTGTTCCATTATACGGTCATATTTGAGTTCTGCGCATCGTCGCTTTCACTTTGGGTGCCACCTCGGTCGATTTGTTTTACTACTCTCTCTCTCTTTCCCCCTCTCTTGGTCCTTCTCTTTCTCTATTTCTCTCTCTTTCTCTCTATTCTCCTCTCTTCCCCCCTCTCTCGGTCCTTCTCTCTCTCTCTCCCCCCTCCCGCTGCCCCGCACCCTCCCGCCCACCCACCCGCTCACCCTCCCTCCCTCCCTCCCTCCCTCCCTCTCTCTCTCTCTCTCTCTCTCTCTCTCTCTCTCTCTCTCTCTCTCTCTCTCTCTCTCTCTCTCTCTCTCTCTCTCTCTCTCTCTCTCCCTCCTGCTGCCCCGCACCCTCCCGCCCACCCACCCGCCCACCCTCCCTCCCTCCCTCCCTCTCTCTCTCTCTCTCTCCCTCTCTCTCTCTCTCTCTCTCTCTCTCTCTCTCTCTCTCTCTCTCTCTCTCTCTCTCTCTCTCTCTCTCTCTCTCTCTCTCTCTCTCTCTCTCTCTCTCTCTCTCTCTCTCTCTCTCTCTCTCTCTCTCTCTCTCTCTCTCTCTCTCTCTCTCTCTCTCTCTCTCTCTCTCTCTCTCTCTCTCTCTCTCTCTCTCTCTCTCTCTCTCTCTCTCTCTCTCTCTCTCTCTCTCTCTCTCTCTCTCTCTCTCTCTCTCTCTCTCTCTCTCTCTCTCTCTCTCTCTCTCTCTCTCTCTCTCCCCTCCCGCTGCCCCGCACCCTCCACCACCGCCCACCCTCCCTCCCTCCCTCCCTCCCTCCCTCTCTCTCTCTCTCTCTCTCTCTCTCTCTCTCTCTCTCTCTCTCTCTCTCTCTCTCTCTCTCTCTCTCTCTCTCTCTCTCTCTCTCTCTCTTCTCCCTCCCTCCCTCCCTCCCCTCTCTCTCTCTCTCTCTCTCTCTCTCTCTCTCTCTCTCTCTCTCTCTCTCTCTCTCTCTCTCTCTCTCTCTCTCTCTCTCTCTCTCTCTCTCTGTCTCTCTCTCTCTCTCTCTCTCTCTCCCCCTCCTGCTGCCCCGCACCCTCCCGCCGACCCACCCACCCACCCTCCCTCCCTCCCTCCCTCCCTCCCTCCCTCTCTCTCTCTCTCTCTATCTCTCTCTCTCTCTCTCTCTCTCTCTCTCTCTCTCTCTCTCTCTCTCTCTCTCTCTCTCTCTCTCTCTCTCTCTCTCTCTCTCTCTCTATCCCCCCTCCCGCTGCCCCGCACCCTCACGCCCACCCACCCGCCCACCCTCCCTCCCTCCCTCCCCTCCTCTCTCTCTCTCTCTCTCTCTCTCTCTCTCTCTCTCTCTCTCTCTCTCTCTCTCTCTCTCTCTCTCTCTCTCTCTCTCTCTCTCTCTCTCTCTCTCTCTCTCTCTCCCTCCTGCTGCCCCGCACCCTCCCGCCCACCCACCCGCCCACCCACCCTCCCTCCCTCCCTCCCTCCCTCTCTCTCTCTCTCTCTCTCTCTCTCTCTCTCTCTCTCTCTCTCTCTCTCTCTCTCTCTCTCTCTCTCTCTCTCTCTCTCTCTCTCTCTCTCTCTCTCTCTCTCTCTCTCTCTCCCCTCACGCTGCCCCGCACCCTCCCGCCCACCCACCCGCCGACCCTCCCTGCCTCCCTCCCCCTCTCTCTCTCTCTCTCTCTCTCTCTCTCTCTCTCTCTCTCTCTCTCTCTCTCTCTCTCTCTCTCTCTCTCTCTCTCTCTCTCTCTCTCTCTCTCTCTCTCTCTCTCTCTCTCTCTTCCCCGTCCCGCTGCCCTGCACCCTCCCGCACCCCCGCACCCTCCCGCACCCCCGATCACCCGCACCCCCGCCCTCCCGCACCCCCGCCCAGTCCCTCACCCCGCTGCCTCCCGCACCCCCCGCCCCCGCTCACTCCTATGCACTCCCCCCTCACTCTTTACACGCATGCACCCCCCTCACTTTTTACACGCATAGCATACACACATACCCACTCACACATACATACACATATATTCGCTTTCACACAACACACACACACTTCCACACACACACACCCACACCCTTCACATACACACATGCACATCCTCACACACATGCACATATCCTCACACACACACGCAGCACACACGCACATGCATCACGCATACACATGCTCAACACACATACACACATGAGCACACACACTCTTACATGCACACTCACATACACATGCACCCACACACACACACAGTTACATGCACACACCCACAATTACACACATGTGCACCCACACAAGCACACACAAAGGCCCCCACATTTATGCCCACACACCCACCTACACATTTATGCCCCACACACCCACCTACACATTTATTCCCCAGACACCCACATACACATTTATGCCCACACACAACCACCCGCACACATTCTCACTCCCACTGGCACACACACACACCCACAATATTACACATCTCCCTACTGGGGCCTCTTCCTTCAGCAAGGCTATGAAAATGGCCTCAGAAGTATACCATAATCTAAAAAGTGTAATGAAGAAGGAATATGGACGAGATTTTAAAAAGAAAATAATAATAACCAATTGTGTCGATCGAAGACCCCTTAGACCAAGAATGATTGGAAACATTATAGCAAGCTCACTAAACAGATTGGCAAACAAGTTCAAATGTTGGAGATGATTTATTAGTCACCAATCCTACGAAGGTATGGGATAAAAGTGTGCAGGGTAAAAAGTGGAAGCAGGGAAAAGCTTTTTACCACCAACTATTCACGGCGACTACCTATTTTTGTGGATCTAATTCAAACGAAAGGAGTAATTGATCTACCCCTCCAATTTTGGGCATTCCACCGGCGCGTGATCAATGGACGTGAAGATTCGGCAAGGCTCTCTTGGCCTATTGGGGCCTATAAAAACAATGGATTTGTGCTCATTGGGGGTACATTTTTCTTGGAGTTACATTGACGCGTGTATACATGCAGAAGTTCTCTCTTGCACTTGGTGGTTTCAAGCCTATTGTAGGAGCTTCTGTGTAGTGTGGATACAGAGGGTAGGCTTCTCAGTGGAGGGCTATGAGCACTATAGAGTAAGAGAGTGCCTTGGATTTTCTTTCTTTTCTGTGAGTCAGTATTGGGGTTAAGCCTTATTCTCTTGAGCAATTCCTTCACCATTTGTATTGATCTCTGTTTATCTGCATAGAGTGCCATGAAGTTCTGAGCATTAGTTTTTGAGCATTTCCTTGACAAATCTTGTAATCATCTGAATCGGATCAAGAAGTGTATGGTCTTCCTTGGTCAATTGTTGTTCATATTTTCTGAAGTATGTACCACTCTGTGCAATCCTTGTTATCTACCTGCTCACAGAAATGTTAAAAGGGTTTACTTCCCTAAAGAGAACCCCCCTTGAGTAGGCGACGTACTGGATGTGTTAATCTTTAATCTCTACTTGTGTTAAAAGTGGATACCCCAGTACCTCCTCTACACAAATCTTCGTCTTCGGACAGTCAGCGCCAAAAAATGTTTGATACACATCATACAAGGCAAATTGAAGAGACAACCAACAGATAGAATTCATCCATTGAACAGCGATGTGCGCGCAATATGCAAAGAGAATATGATGAATCAATCTATGCGCTCTTCCTTCAATTTTTATGTCTCCGACAATCTCTGATCGAAGACGGCTGCAATGCTTTGCATATGTTCTATTATTCTGAAGCATGGGTTAGTTCTACGCTTCTTTTGTCTGCTAATTATAGTTATTGGATAGTTCAGTTCTTTGCATTTGATTGATCATGCTTCATCCTCAAAACATTAATATCATTTTTCATTTATACGAAAACTCTATGCTCTGAAGACGTGCGATGCCTTTCTCCATGATAACTTATTAAGCTTTCTCATGTTGATGTTAATCGTGCAGTTCAATTGTCCAGTCATCATATGCGGATTTCTGTTGTCTGTCAACTAGGAGCTTTGCGTGGTTTTTGACATGCTATTGACTATCGATCACCATATGTGTTGTGCTACACAACTCCATTGTTGATGCTTAGAGAAGCGTGTACATACAATACTCCTTAGTTTCCTGCGCAAGGAATGACATGCACAAATCATTATAGATAGCAGCCATTGCCATCATGATCATATAGGCAATGTATTTTCTCGGTGGTTTATTTCTGATAACACTTCGAATACACGGTAAACTCCAATTTATGCCAAGAGATGATCTCTTTCTTTCAGGTTTCCAGTTTTAAATATTTCTTCTGAACTTGGGTCTTATCGTATTGGTTTGCATTTTCAGAAGGAACTTGAGGACAGTAGAATTTTGTTTTGAATAAAAGGTTTGAATGCACAATGTGACATATTTTGATGTGGTTGAACTCTTCCATTGTTACGCTTAAATTCAAGTGTTGTTCGTAAATTGGATACTTGCAAAAGCTTGATAGACTCTAAAGATTTGCATATGAAAGGATTGTTTTTGGACCCATATTTAACGAAAACTGAAATCAAGTGCTTTATAGTAAATCGTATAAGAAGTTCATGGTCTTATATCAACTGAACTTCGATCTCGAGACTTCAACATATGAACTCAAAGAATTATTTTTTCAATGCAATAAAGAATGAATAGTAAAACAACACGTTCAACGACGAGGCATTGTATGCAGAAAGACACAAAGTCCCTCTCTTAGTCTTTGTTAATCTTTAGGCTTTATGTGAGTTGTTTTTTGTGTGACGCATACATAATTCTTAGTCCATGATAAAGCTTTGATGATTTTATTAATTACATTTTCTCACGCCCAAAACGACTCCACACATTTTGGAACAAGTTTTGCTTTCCATAGAATTCTAACACAGTGAGACTATCTTATAGCTATTTTCAACACGAATTGAACTTTTATGAGAGTGCAATTGTTTCGTGCCAATAGAAATAAAGAATCCTTATTTTAAAGCATGATGTTTATTGCCTGACTACTTATGATGTAGGCTTTGATGATGTGTATTGGCAATTCATTAAATTCGAATTGTGACAGGTCAAATGATCTTTAAGACAGAAGTTCTTGTTGAGTAAGAATGAATACATATACTATCTCTACTTCATGACAAGTTGAAAATGTGATTACTTGATTTTGAAATTGAATTTCATATATTATCATTCGTATTTCGAAAGAAAGAACTTGAAAAGACATTAAGGTTTTGCGAAAGCATCTAATCAAACCACTTGAGGTTGCTTCAAGCACCCAGTCTGTGCCGTAATTCCAACGGTTGGCTTGATCCACCAGCCATCACTTTTCATGCCTACATTGGGCTTACTAGTTTTTCCTAAAAGCCATTATGGAGGATCGCTTCCTAGTCCTCTCTCTCAAGTTGTGGTTCATCCCATACTTGCTAGGATTGTGTGAAATTCTATCATAGTAACTCCATGCTCTCTTAGCTTATTCAGAGTACTTAAATATGTTAAAATCAGAAATTGGCAAGTTTGTACTGATTTTGGAGCGAAAACAAATCATAATTAAGCTCATCAAATCAAAATTCTGAAGCTAAACGACAAGGTAACGTTGAGTGGAGGGTAACTTGAGAGCAATCTCATCCATCTATCTATTTTCATGAGAAAGGGGAACAAGTAGAATACATAAATAGTTGAACGGAACATAGTATTTTGGGAATTGAACTCATAACCTCCTTTTTGTGTATGACGGGCTTACCAGTTGCCCTAAAATCCATTATTGAGGATCGCTTCCTAGTCCTCTCTCTCAAGCTGTGGTTCATCCCCTACTTGCTAAGATTGTGTGAAATTGTTTCTCCCTTAAATTGAGTATTGTCCTCATTGCTCACTTACAAACCCTCCATCTAGCTTGGTAGCCTCTTTGTGAAGGTTGGGTACCTCCACTAGTCCCAATTCTAGCCAACGGAGCTCTTTTTTTAACTTTCCCACAACAATTTGGTAGCCAATTGGCCATGGACTTTCATCTTCACCCAATTTTCAAACTCATCCATGGTCATCGCTCTCCCACGTGCTAGCATTTGAGTCTCTTTATCTTTGTGTTGTCAAAATTCCTCAACTAGGGTTTGATACCAATGTTGGGAACTCAATTCACAACCAACCAACTATGAGTATGGTAGATTAACGACTAGCTCCAAAAGCCATGGTTGCGAATTACTTCGTAATCCTCTCTTTTAAGGTGTGATCCATCCACCTCTTGCTAGGATTATGTGACACAAATTGTTCGTGAAGACCAAGCGCAAGAGGATGATTCATAAGGGTAGGTAGCATAAGAGATTTCCAATCGGGTTCAAGTGACGACGAGCATTACATATGTGGAAGAGCCATGCCCTCAATCCATGTTTTTAACTCTCGTGGATCATTTCATGTAATAAGCACGTTATGTTCATGTAAAAAAAATGTACATTCTTCTTCTTAAGAAAGGATCTACCTTGCTTTGATTGTATATGTAAATATCATATGAAACCAAATATCGTTTGCATTCTCTGTCTAGTAGCCTTTTTAAACCATGCAATGCTGCCTTCCTTAGCATGCTCCCATACTTGAGATACCTCTGTTCACTCATATATATATATATATATATATATATATATATATATATATATATATATATATATATATATATGTGTGTGTGTGTGTGTGTGTGTGTGTGCGTATCTCTGAGCTTTTGCATACACAACTCAACCTTCTAAAAGAGCTCGAGTGTCCATCATGGAAATATCTTACTATAGATCAACTTGTGTTCGTACGCAATTTTGAGAAATGGCTACACTCTGGATGATATATATATATATATATATATATATATATATATATATATAATTTTTATTTTTATTTCTTTTACCTTTCTTTTTTTTCTTTTTTTTTTGGCACTATGTTAGAGAGCGTTTGTCTTTGGCTTTTCAACCATTTTCATTTGGTGTTATATTTGACCGCGTGGAGAACTATGCTTTATGTGCTCTTTTGCTGATATTGATTTCGTGCGTCTAACGCCTTAATAGTTGGCTTTCCAAGAAGAGGGTTGGGCGCTTGACGGTAGAAAGAACCTCCCCCGTAAAGAATGTAGAAACCGTTTACGGAAGAAGAACCACAAGAAAGTCTTCGATTTTTTCTTCGTTTTCTAGTGCCTTCGAGATGTTCGAATTTATTAACCCCCTTGCAGAAGAATTGATACAACATGAAACTATAAGGCCAATGAAGATTGGAAGTGGGTTGTCGGGATTAGCCAGAAAGGATCTATTTGCTTTCCAATAAGGGGAGTCAAAGAAGTTGACTAGAAAAAAACTTCGAACGACAATGAAGCTATGAAGCAAATGGTTTTGCATGTCGAAACATGTCTAGAAACTAGAGAGAGAAAACTTGATTACATTTCAGGTCATAGACTTGGCTAAGAGAGATGACTATGAGGATAGGTGTAGATTACACAATACCAATTCTTGGGAGAATTCAAAGACCCCTCTCCTTATCCAGCATGATCCCCCAGAGATTCAAGGGCTTAGATGGAAAACCCATATCAAATAGAAGAGGGCACTGAGTGTCAAGAAGCACCTACACTTGCATATCTTCCTTAACAAGAGATGGTTTTTGAAGTGGCCTTGTATCAGAGTAGAATCTAAGCTCATGGACCTATGGCATCCTCGTATAGAGAACAAAGCATTCCCCCTGAATGGTGTGAGCACTACCTCTCTGATAGAGAGAAGACATTGATTACTTCTTCTTTGCATGTGGTAGGCATCACATGATCTAGAAGACTCTTGCCCAGATTTTGAGTTTGAGTCAAATGAAATGGAAGGAACCTCTCCTTGGAGAAATGATAGGCTGCTCTTTTGTCTTATGGAATGCCATCAAAGGGAAAGTTCTTTCGAACATATGAAATGAAAAGTGTCTAGTCAGCTTCAACAAGTGTAGCGCACGCGTAGTTTCTCTCTCTCTCTCTATCTCTCTCTCTGTGCAGCCCCACTATGCTCTCTCTCTCTCTCTCTCTCTCTCTCTCTCTCTCTCTCTCTCTCTCTCTCTCTCTCTCCCCCTCGCATCCCCTCCTATACCCACCCGCTATCACCGTTGGCGTCTCCCCCGCCCGTTGCTCGCTCTCTTCCCCCCACCTCTGCAGCCCCCCACCACTGCTCCCTCTATACTCACCCGCTATCTCCGCTGCCCCCCACCCGCTGCTCCCTCTTTCCCCCTACCTCTATAGCCCTGCCCACTCACCACCTAAGCCTCCCGCTCGTATACCCACCCGCACCCCTAGCGCACCCTCCCCCGCAGCCCAACCCCACACACACTCCTCCTACCCCTGCCCACGGCCTTATTGTAGGGCGCGAAAGCGACGGCTGGTAAATCAAAAGAACCGCTAGAATTACGGTGCACGCGAGGTGCTTGGAGCAAGCTCAGGTAAAAATGGAGAGTCAATGAAGATTGTTATAATAAAAAAAAATAATCAGTTCCAAATCCAAACTTTTCCTAGAACTAAAAACTCTTGCGACTCCTTGAAAATCTTAAAACTTAGTCATTTAATCAATCAAATCAAAGTGAATCAAGTCTTAATCACAGTTCCACACTCACTCATTTCTTTCTTTATCGTCTAGTTCGATCTCTCCTCTAGTTGGATTTAAAGTTATTAGTTCATTTCAAAAGATTCAGCCATCCTCTTCGAGATTAAGTAAACGTGTTTTTCTTCGTTCAAGTGACATGCAAAGTTATACCTAATATATCCAAATGTTATGAACTATCACAAATGGCATTATATGTTTCATAAAGTAATCATTATAAATAAACACGCTGCAATTACTTTGTGCAATACGATCAATCTACAAGGATGATTTCACCAGAGTATACTTCGGTCATGGAAATAATAAGTCAACATAGCTTCTAATGCCAATACAACAAATTCCCATCAACGGAAAACCTGCTCTAAATATTCCGTTGACACAAGTGAAGTACAGTACCTCAGCAATAAGGAGAATGATCAGATCAATTATAAGGCACATAAATTAGCTCTCCATTCATTCGCGTGTATGTTCTATAGTATGTAATTATTTTGATGCAAAGCCAAATTCTCAAATAAATGTGAAGTGCAAACAAAAAGCCCTGTCTATGTCCTAAACTAAACATTGGATTTAGCGCAGTTTGGCAATACAATCTAAGTATTAAATCAATCACTTTAAATAAATCCACAATTTTTCCTTACAAAATACTATAACATTACTTGCAAAACAGAATAGATTTTCAGCAAATCTGGCAGCGTTGAGTGGTCAACTCCTTCTTTCCTTTCGCGCCTGCTGCATTGTATCTGATCAATTCTTTCGGCTTCGATAATTTCCTCTCCTCACAATATCTCTTTACGCCAACTTCCTCCTCGATGATAGACAACCGGAAATAATAGGATTGTGCAAAGTAAAATCTATTATAACATATTCTATGTGACCAGGCTACCTCTTCAGCGACAGTTTAAAAACATCATCTTCCATTCTTTTATGTAGATTCAAAATAGTGATGTACTTTCATGGCTTCACAACCGACAACCTGTGTCAGCACACAAGCGCAAAAGAACCGCTATCCCAATAAACATTAAGAAAAAATGCCGATATCATTCACCATTTCTACAGAAAGGAATTAATTAGTGATCTAGAAGCACGTGCAGATAAATTCAAGCCATGGTTGCTGGAGTGGTTCACGGAATTTGTTTCCTTTCGAAGCATCCTCTGACAGTATTGTTGGAGTGCTGACCGCCATCCTCTAATCAAGAGCGCTGACCCCGGTGATTGATTTTGAGGTGAAGAGGAAGGTTAACAACGTGATGATGTTACTTATGTTGCATGGCTATATTCCCGCAGATCAGATACGCCACTTGAAGTTTGTCAGAGCTAGGGTCCTTGGAGTTTTGTGTTTGATTGATTAGCGATGTCGTTCCAATATAACGAGTGAACCTGATGCATCAAGCACAGGTCAAGACATCACTTAGATATCTCCGTGCACACGATGTTACTTATGTTGCATGGCTATGTTCCCGCAGATCAGATACGCCACTTGAAGTTTGTCAGAGCTAGGGTCCTTGGAGTTTTGTGTTTGATTGATTAGCGATGTCGTTCCAATATAACGAGTGAACCTGATGCATCAAGCACAGGTCAAGACATCACTTAGATATCTCCGTGCACGCGAACTTCTCTGTTTCGGCCCTTAGTTTTTCCCTCTTCGCTGTCCTTTATGAAAATCTTCTTCCGTCTATATCTCCGAGCAGATCCCTCTCTCTCTCTCTCTCTCTCTCTCTCTCTCTCTCTCCCCCCCCCGCATCCCCCGCCATCCCCTCCTATACCCACCCGCAGTCCCCGCTGCCCCCCCGCCCGCTCCCCCGCCATCCCCTCCTATACCCACCCGCAGTCCCCGCTGCCCCCCCGCCCGCTGCTCCCTCTCTTCCCCCCGCCTCAGCAGCCCCCCCGTTGCTGCTCCCTCTATACCCACCCGCTATCCCCGCTGCCCCCCAACTGCTGCTCCCTCTTTCCCCACCGGCTCTACAGCCCTGCCCACTCACCACCTCAGCCTCCCCCTCCTATACCCACCTGCACCCCCAGCGCACCCTCCCCCGCATCCCAATCCCCCACACACTTCTCCTTCCCCCGCCCACTGCTCGGACTCCCCCTCCAAACATCTCTCGCAGCCCACCCCCACGCATTCCTCACTCCCCCACCCACAGCCTACTCCAACCCCCCCCCCCCCCCCCCCTCCCCCCACGCCTCCATCACCCCCACCTGCAGCGTCCTGCAACCCCCACGCCTCCCTGTTTTCCCCCAACTTCAGCCTCCCGCAACCCACCCCCATGCCTCCCTCTCACCCACTCGCAGCGCCCTACTCTGATGAATGAGTTTTTGAGGCAATAACAAGTCTGTGATGCCCTTAGATGTTCTGTGCCGCACGCGTGCTACACAGATGAATTCACGCGTTTATCACCTTGGCCGATAGGCCCCGGAAATCTTTTGAAATTTCATCATGATGGAGATAGATCACTGCAATTATTGATCTTCAACGAGGAATTCCCACCTCCCACCACTCCACCCACACCTCCCACACCACCCACAACCTCCCACCAC
The DNA here is from genome assembly GCA_020310875.1 of Ceratopteris richardii. Classification (NCBI taxonomy): domain Eukaryota; kingdom Viridiplantae; phylum Streptophyta; class Polypodiopsida; order Polypodiales; family Pteridaceae; genus Ceratopteris; species Ceratopteris richardii. The sequence continues at coordinate 85,096 of MU260563.1, forward strand.
TCCACCCGCACCTTCCACACAACCCACAACCCCTTTACCACTCCACCCACAACCTCCCACCACTCCACCCATACCTCCCACACCACCCACAACCTTCCACCACTCCACCCACACCTCCCACACCACCCACAGCCTCCCATCACTCCACGCACACCTCGTGTACCACCCACAATCTCCCACCACTCCACCCACACCTCCCTCACCACCCACAACCTCCAACCACTCCACTCACACCTCCCACATCACCCAGAACCTCCCACCACTCCACCCACAGCTCCCGCACCACCCACAATCTCCCACCACTACACCCACACCTCCCACACCACCCATCTCCCACCCCTCCACCTGCACCTCCCACACCACCCACAACCTCCCACCACTCCACCCACACCACCCACAACCTCCCATCACTCCACCCAGATCTCCCGCACTACCCACATCCTCCCACCACTCCACCCACACCTCCCACACCACCCACAATCTCCCACCACTGCCACCCACACCACACACCATCTCCCACCACTCCACCCGCACCTCCCATACCACCCACAACCTCCCTACACTCCACCCACACCTCCTACATCTCCCTCCATCTCCCACCACTCCACGTGCACCTCCCACACCACCGACCATCTCCCACCACTCCACCCGCACCTCCCACACCACCCACAACTTCCCACCACTCCACCCACATCTCCCACACCACCCAAAACCTCCCACCACTCTACCCACACCTCCCACACCACCCACAACCTCCCACCACTCCACCCACACCTCCCACACCACCCACAACCACCCATTACTCCACCCACACCTCCCACACCACCCACAACCTCCCACCACTCCACCCACACCTCCCACACCACCCACAACCTCCCACCACTCCACCCACACCTCCCACACCTCCCGCACCACCCACAGCCCCCCACCACTCCACCCACACCTCCCACACCACCCACAACCTCCCACCACTCCACCCACACCTCCCGCACCACCCACAACCCCCCACCACTCCACCCACACCTCCCACACCACCCACCATTTCTCCCACTCAATATGTAAGAGTCAAAAGATACTACAAAAATTATGTGAAGGATATGCTTCTCAGGATCATTCGAATATCACAGGCGGCTCATAATGAGGATCTCAACTTGCATGCAAAAGTGATAGTAAAAGAGTAAGTGGTAAAAGTGTAAAAGGATAAAGGACTGTTGCCGCCAACCATTCGTGACAATTTCCTATTTTTGAGGATCCAATTCAAAACTTGTGGCATATTTGATGTACCCCTCCAATTTTGGGGCAATAAATTGGTGCATATTCAGTGAACGTGGGAAATTGGCAAGGCCCTCTTGGCCTACTGGAGCCTATAAAAGCAATGGACTAGGAGACATATACACACACATATACATATACAGATGTATAGAGCTTATTCAGACGTCTCTTTGGATCCTCTCTTTGCACTCTGTGGCTACAAGCCTACTATAGGAAGTCACTCTGGAGTGAGGATACTGAGCATGGGCTTCCCAGTAGAGGGCTAACAGCACTGTAGTGTAAAGAAGTGGCTTGGTTTTGTCATTCAGTTTGAGAGTAGTTTTTTCGTGCTCTTCCATTAGAGCAAGTCTTCATACCTTTGTACTGAGTAGAGCAAGTCTTCATCTAGTTGTGTTCATCTTATTGGACGAATCTCTTGTATTGATTCTGTTTTGTTATGGATTGACATGTTAGCACAGAGCATCAGCTTTTGGAGCATTTCCTTTGCCTATGTTGTAATCATCTGTTCGAACTAAGGAGTGGTTTAGTCTTCCACTATTGTCATTTTTCATTAATCTTCTCTCTGAGTGTTTACAATTGTGTGAAAATATTATGATGAGCTGCTCACAGAAATGTTAAAGGGTATACTTCCATAAGGAGAACCTCCCTTGAGTAGGCAAAAAACTGGAAGTAAATATTGCATGATCTTGCTAAAAGTAGATACCCCAGTACCTCCTCTACAACAACCATCCAAAAGAATGGTTTATTGAAAAATCCCTTGGTTTCTTAGAGAGATTAAATGCCCCAATCCAATCTCCTAAGATTGTATCTCCTACTCAGGCAACTAGTTATTAAACTCTTCATCTAGATGATGGTAGTTAACGTTATCAAACTTCTATATCTTGTTCACCAATTATATTACTGTTCATTACTTGATCGTATGATCTATATTGATGTGCAAGAAAGCTTGAATATCTAGAAATAGACTCTTAATAGGATTTTCTTTCTACTCCAGCAGCTCTCCTTCAATATCTGCATTCGTCTTTTGCTTCATTGAGTCCTCATATAACTCTATCAGCAAGCAAGAGTGACAGGCTATGCAAACTCAAACCGAGTGAAAGAGCTCCCAAAAATGCTTTAAGTCAATTCAAAGGATACCAACATGACTTAGAGTATGTACTTATAACATAGTATGTAATTTCTACTCCTTATCAAAGTTTATGCATGCACACATTAAAGAATATGCAGTACTAAGTAATCATGCCATAACCTTAGGATTGAGAAAAGTATGTACAGCTTATATAGTTCGTTAATGAAGCAATAAAATGAAAGACCTTCATGAAAGATCCACACCTACGTTGAACGAATTCTTTCCTCCATGCCAATGAGTGATAATAGAATCATCAAGAACATTTTTGTGCTAAAAGCGGCTGCACCTAAACAGAATCAGTTCTAGGAAGATTTTTGCCTATTAAGACACATGATCAATTCTTAAAAAAGTTTAAATACCTGCCTCGGGCATGATTCTGCACAAATCCAAGGATAAAGATGGATCAAAGATAACAAATTGGATGTGTAGTTTCAAGAAGCAGCCACACTTGCATATTTAATTCCCTAACAAGAGATAGCATCTTAACTAGCCTTGTTTCATATGGAAATGGTGTAACTGCTACTTGTATGCTAGAGAACACCTTGGTGACCTCTTCTTCTCATGCCCTAGGATTCACTTGTTTTAGTAGGCTCTTGCCAAGATTTTGTGTTTAAAGAGTCAAGTGAATTGGAAGCAAGCTTTACTTGGAGGAGTGATAAGCTATTCTTTTTTTTTTGGGAGAATCCCATGAGAGGGGAAGTATAAGATATGGAAAGAAAGATGTGCAACCAAATCAACAACTGTTGAAGTGAATGATTGATACAAAAATCCCTTGTTGTATTAGGTAGAAGAATATGTAATTGTAAGAAGTCATCTTGAGAAATAACAAGATCAAAAGTACTAGGGCGCCGTTGAGGGAGATGAAAAGTTTATTAACCTTCTCTGTAACTCTCTTTAACATGTAGATTTCCTTCAGAATTGGGGGCCTCAACTTTGCTATGCCTTTGGTCCATCCTAACCCTACACTGTGCCAAATGCGGATCGCAGGAGAAGTATGCCCCTTCGATGTAGATTTTTTCTTTTATTAATGCAATCAAGGAAGAGTGAGACTCGACCGCACTTCTCTTTATGATAAATGAAAAACCACAAGATGGAGAGTCGTCGAAGTGCAGCTTAAGAGCATTTCTTAAACTTGTAGCGTATTTCTTAAGTGCAGCTTATTTATCAGAGTGGAGCGCTGCGTTTGAAGTCTTGAGGATGATATGACGTTCTGAGGAAAATCCATACTTTTGTGACACGACGAAAGACTAGACGATTAGTTTAGGAAGCACGAACTTTTGATCGAATATGATATCATGTTTTGTATCACTTACAAATCTAAACAAGTCACACATAAGAAAAGGATGTCGCTAAAGTAGCTCCCTATCTTCACAAGCTCAGCAGGTGTGGAAATGCTACCTGAGAATATCTTCACATAATTCGCTCACCATCTTCATAGACCTCGAAATTCTACGTGAGATTTTTGCAGAAGAAGTTCGTGCTCTATTTGATTGAAAACTGCATTGAACGCGTCGTCTAAGATATATGAATACTGAGATGCATGTCGTGTTCTAACATCATACAGCATACATGTTGACAAAATTGGGGCCATGAAGAATTGTCCTCCTACAGCACAAACGTTGATATTGTGTGACAAAATTGGGGCCACGAAGGATTGTCCTCATACAGCCGAGATGTTGATAGAATGTTGAGAGCGTGGTGGTTTACAGCAGAGACTGCTTTTCAGGATAGTTTCGAAACTTCTTTTCTTCTCCCAGAAATGGTAATAAGTCATCAGAGAGAAATGGTAAGAAATGGGACTCATTGAACATCATCAGAGAATGATTCTTTATTTCTTAGAGACACATTCTGGAAGATCGATAAGCTTTGGTGGCATATAGGGAGGCCTTTCGAAGTGTGGACAAGCGCCACTAGTGACCATTAAGAGCAAATGACAAACGCCACGAGTGCCCATGGAAGCCAACCGTTTGATAGCCAATTGCCCATGCACTTTCATCTTCGCCCATTTTCAGATCCATCCATGGTCATTGCTTACCCACGTGCGCACGTTTGAGCCTCTTTATCTTCGTGTTGTGAAAGTCCCTCAAACTAGGGTTTTATACCAATGTTGGGAACTCAATTCACAACCAACCAATTATGAGTATGGTAGACTAACCACTTGCCCCAAAATCCATGGTTGAGGATTACTTCCTAAACCTCTCTCTTATGGTGTGATTCATCCACCTCTTCCTACGATTATGTGACACAAACTGGTCCTGAAGATCAAGCGCAAGAGGATGATTCACAGGAGTAGGTAGCATAAGAGATTTCCAATCGGATTCAAGTGATGATGGGCATTACATATGAGATCCATGCCCTCATTCCATTTTTTAACTCTTGTTGAGAGTCATTCCTTGTAATAGGCACGCCACGTTCATGTAAACAAATGTACGTTCTTTCATTGATTATGTACATATCATAAGGTAACCAAATATCCTTTGCATTCTCTGTCTGGTACCTTTTTTAAACAAGCAATGCCGCCTTCCTTAGCATGCTCCCATGACTGAGATACCTCTGTTTGTTCACACACATATATATCTATATATATATATATATATATATATATATATATATATATATATATATATATATATATATATATATATATATATATATATATATATATATATATATATATATATATATATATATATATATATATATATATATATATATATATATATATATATATATATATATATTGATGGGGTTCTAATACAACACAATATCTACTTGACTCTGGTAAACCAAGTTTCTTAGCGCTAGCCTGCTACACACAAAGAATTGACATCGAATGCATTTCAAAACTATCACTGCTCTAGTGAAACAAAGTCTAACTTTACAGATCATAACCCACAATAGACAGAGTTTTACGCATTGCACTGAATAGATTTAGGCAAAAACCATCATTATGAGTCTTCTGAAACAGACCTTACAAGATAGAAAGAGTTTTTGAGAACCTTTGGATAATACAAACAGTAGTTCATTACATAAATAACCTGGACTAACTCAAACATGTATCTGCGCTATTACAAGAATGAAGAGTCTCTCTTTTGTTTCTTCTACGTCTTCTTCCTTCTTCCACTCGTGCTTTCTTCTTCTTTCTGAATCCTGAACATACTTTGCCAACGACTCTGAAACAGAGTCCAAATATCTTGAACATGCTTATGCAGTTGCTGCTTTAATATTCCTATATCCGACCCTATCATTAATATAGCATCAAGCTCCACATCTTCGTTTTTTAAGATCTGCTTTTCCAACACCTCGAATACCTGCATCCTAGAGTGAAGAATCACTTGTTCGTTCTGCAGAGTAGCATTAAGTGCTGAAGAATCCATCATCTCTTTTTGAATTTGTTCTTGTATAGACCTCTTCCATTCTTCAAATTTTTGCATGGACCGCTTTATTCTGGAGAGCTCTATTACTTGTTGCATGTTGCTCTATTGAAATTTCTCTAATGCTTGTGCCTTCTGATTCAATTCTTCCTAAAGTATTTCAACCTACCTCTATAAAGAATGATAATCCTCCATGTTAATAGATAGTTTTGTCTGTTCATACCTAGTTTAATTTGTCCTCTTGCAAGACTAAAAAATTAGAAATTTCCTACAACATTTCCTTCATTCCTAGTACATCATACCCTATATTATTTATTGATTGGTGCATAACATCCTCTTGCAACTTATCCTCTATTACTTGCAACTGTTCTTCCAATCTTCTCTTTTTAGACAACTTAAAAATGGTTCCTAGTACTTTTGGGTGCTCATCCTCATCTACCACCTATAGAAGATTATCCTCGTTTATCACTTCTTTTCTTTAATTAGTTTGAATTATCTACATAACCGGCTCCAATTCTTGTAGAGTGTAACCTGCTTTCAGAAGATCCTTACATATCTCTAAAGGTGTATCCAGTTCTCGCATAGCTAGTTGTTCCTGATTTTTACTCATTAGCTCATCACTATGAATGTTTATCTCCTTTGGCCATGACAACTTGTGAGTGTCCACCAGCTGCAGAGACTCAAACAATGACGCCAAATATGTTGACATCCTACTATTCGATTGTGTTTTACGTCTATCCCCTACAAATATATCACTATGCATGTGATCATGCAACCAACGAGCCCAACTCACCTGTCCACTTGCCTCTGCCTAAGCCAAAGGTGCAAAATGTTATTTGGACATGTAATCATATTTGATGATAAAACACAACCTCTCCAAGTACCATTTTAACTGCTCTCATCGAACATAACCTACATTCTTCATCATGTAATATTGTCGTCCCCCTTCTCTGGGCCCAAAATCTTTCCTCCAGGCATCCTCAGAACACTTCGGAATGACGACATCGTTGTAAATAGGTAACTTAAATATTTCTGCAACTAGTTTCGGTGAAAATTTTACCTGAACTGCCAGCTGACCTTTCGTTTTTCTGATGATCTCCAGCTGACTCTTTGCATAATAGTTGCATCTCCATCTTGCCCATGGCAAAGTAGCAAATTGAAATAAACCGATCTTATGGAGCCAATTCTCATTTGTGGTGGAGTGTGTATCAATTTCCACCTTAAAGTCGGTAAATGGTCCCATGAGAGTTTGCAAAAATTTGGTAGTCGCTGATGGTGTCGATATCTCTTCCTCGTCATCTTGAAGCAAGCTATTACTTTCCTCAGATGTGGTTTCTTCTTTGCGCAACAGAGCTTCTCTCTTTCTCATACGTCCCCGCATGACTTTCGGTTCAGGCACCAACATAGTAGACATAAGAAGAGACGTTACTTTCGGGGCCATAAAATAGAACTAAGAATGCAAGTACCGCGAGTGGGAATGTTCGACTTGCCGCTGATGGAAATGCTTGACGTACTTACTCACATACGAGTTCATGCAATTCAATAATATTATTGTATGGGTCACTTTAAAAATCATTAGCAACCTATTTTCCCACATTACCATAACACGCTTAAAAGATCCTTTACTCGTGCCTTGATAATCATTAAAACTAATGTGCACCTCAAGAATACCAAACTGATATTTAAATTCATTAACACTCCTTTTTCTGGGGCACGACCTTCCCACCACAACATTCCGACCAACCTTAGTTTGCAAAATAATATCTGGCTGAGCACTATCTTTCTGTTCATGTTCCCCCTGATACACCTGTTCGTCATATCTCTGACCAGTTGCGACCCTTTTTGCACCTCTCTCCGGAACTACATTACTTGCTGCCTCGGAATACCCCTTTGAATCTGCAATTCGATCCAGTAATACCTCCTTCAAAATTTTTGGCTGTGGAATAACCCTTAGCAAAATGTTATACTGTAGCTTTGAGCATGGAACCCATTGTAATCGTAAGAAAGTACTTAATGTAATTTTGGACCAACAAGAATCAAGAAAATGTTTCACCACGGATGAAAATGCAGAGAAATAAGCCTTCTTACTACGATGATCACAAACGTTGTTGATTTGATTTTCAGGATGATGGATCACTTGCACAACATTAGAAGATAACCAATCCAAATGTGGCGGCTTCCCCTGAAATAATTTTAGCCTAAATCCATTGATTGGTTTGTCCATCCTTGTGCCAAACACATCTGCCACTCGAAAAGTTCCTTGTCCTAAATCTTGCACAATTTGATATGGGCCTTTGTATCTCCATGTAAGCTTTCTTGGATGAGGTTCGAGCTTAGAATTATACACCATCACCCAATCTCCTTCCTTAAATAACTTAAACTTCACATTCTGATTCACCCAAGCTTGTCTCCACCTTTGAATTATGTCGGTAATATATGCACTTACCAAACGATCCTCCTCCATCTGAAGAAGATATTTGCTCCTGTGTTTAACCAATAACTCAAGAGACATCTTGTCTGCTGTGATTCGCAAACTTGGAACTACAAATTCCATAGGTACTACTCCCTCCAAACCATATACGGATTGGAATGGTGTCATTCCTGTTTTCACTTTAAATGCTGTTCTCAATGACCTCAAGGCTGAGTCGAGTAACAAATCCCAATTTTCTTTTTATCATGCACTAGCTTTTTAAGAATACGCATTATCAGAGATGCTTCTTGTAATAACTATGATGTCTACAAGATTTTGTCTGAAAATTCTCCCTCTAGATGGAAAAAACTGTTAGCTGAACAGTACTCTTGTAAAAGGTTGGACATGTATTTCTCCTGTAATCTGTCCTCTGGGTCAGGTGTCTCCTGCCCAAGGCACACTGTATACGGCCACCATTAATACAAATTTTCCTTGTTCTTTCAAAAAAAAAAGAATATTGTAATGGGACGCCAGTTCTCTATTCTGTTCTTTTCCCCTTTCTTGTGTACTAACTTAGAAGATCTATTAGACAAGGGTGCCCATTGGCTCCCCTTCTCTTTGCCATTGCCACGGAAGGGCTTAGCAGGCTGGTGGAGCATCAGGTGGAAGCTGGTAACATTAAAGGCCTTCGTTTGCCGCATGACCACAGTCAGATCACCATGAGACTTTTTGCCGATGATATGAACGCTTTTGTGCACAATGATAGTACCAGCCTTGAGACGTTTTGGAAGTGTCTTGCTACTTTTTGTGAAGCCTCTGGATCCATAATCAACCACTCTAAGACCGCCTTTAGAGCTATTGGTGGGTCACAGCCCGACCTTCTCATTGATCATGGCTGTCAAATCATTCCGCAGGGCCAAATTTTTCGGCTTCTTGGGATTCCCTTGGGGTTTGGCGTCTCTATGGAACAGCGGTGGAACTGGGTGCTTGCCAAACTCGAAAACTAGCTTAACTATTGGAGAGGTATGCAAATCAATCTTGCTGGTCGTGCTATGGTTATGAACACGTTCCTCTTATCATCTACCATTTATTTCCTTTCTTGTTGGAGACCGAAAGAGCATGATCTGTCCAAACTGGATAGTATTTGTAGAAACTTTCTTTGGACGGGCGACCACAATAGGAGGGGGTGCCTAAAATCAAATGGTCCATCTGCACCAGCCATAGAGATAGTGGGGGACTTGGTATCTTGGACATTGGGTGCATGGCTAACAAACTGTCGGCCAAATGGATGATTAAGGCTTGGTGCAACGGGGAGGCCTCGTGGGCCAAGCTGATCTTCAGAAACAAGAATGAGTTGGCGCTCATGGGTTTCCCAAATTGGAAGAATCTTGACATCTTGACCTTGCTGTTTTCCCCGATCCCTGTCTTCGCGAAAGGCTCTAATCTAGTGTGCTCCCTTTGGAAGAGTTGGAATAAAGTCAAAAGCTTCACAAGAATTAGTGAAGACTGGAAGTGGGCTGCCGGTATCAGACAAAACGACTCTATCTGGTTTCCGATCCATGGCATCCGGAGTGTGGAATCTTGGAACATTCAAAATGCCAAGAAGCTATGGAACAAAGGCTTCAAAAAATGGAAACATCTCTGGAAACAAGACACCAACCGCTGGATCAACTTTGAGGATATTGACCCTAGCATCAACATTTCGCATGAAGAATGGAACACTTTGCAAAGCAGATGTCTCGCCTGGGACCGACACAAAGTTCGCCTTCTCATGGGACACGACATGTCGAGCTCGCTTGGTCTCAAATGGCACAATGGGAATAGCCTATCAAAAATCCCGGACATCAAAGAAACGATCGACTATCAGGTTAACCTCAACAAAAAGTGGTGCCTGTCATGGACGCGGCTTCGGTGGGACATGAAGTTCATGGCTATCTAGCAGCCCCTCATAGAAATCAAAAAGTCTGTCCTCTTATGGCAAATTCTTCATCATGGAATCTGGACCAACCTTAAGGCTAGCAAAATTTGCGGGATCCCTCCCTGGTGCAAACGCTGCCACCGGTCTATCGAAGATGTTTCACACATCTTCTTTACTTGCCCCAACTCCAACAGACTCTGGCAAGTGGTTGGAAAGAGAATTAGACTTCAAAAACGTCTCAGTTGGCAGCAAGCCCTGCTGGGAGAAGCGATCGGCTGCTCCGCGACTCTCTGGAACGCCATCAGAGGGGAGGTCCTATGGAAAATCTGGCGGGAAAGATGTGCTTTCAACTTCGGTGACTCCCCCAAGGAGTGGTCAATTGAGAAATCGCTGTTCCTCCTTGGCAAAAGGATTATCAACTGTAAAAAATCCCCCCCCTTTAGGCATCATCAAGTACTCCTTTTGATCGATAACAAGCTTAAACCCAAGTGGGCCCCACATGAGGGTGATGAGAGGGTAATTAACCTTCTTTGTAATTCTAAGCTCTGTAAAAGCTTCCCCTGCTTTGTGGGATTTGGGGGGTCCCGTGGGCACTAGTCCCCTTCTCTTGTACTTTTCTTTATTTAATTCAAGTCCGGGAGAGTAGGCTATTGCCGAACTTCCTTTATATTAAAAAAAAAAAAAAGAATACGCATTAAGGTTTTATTCGTACTTTCCGCTTGACCATTTGCTTGTGGATGATATGTTGTAGTCTTCTTATGCATGATTAAATAAATTCTTGTTAACTCTAAAATCACCTCATTAAGGAAATGAGTACCTCTAACACTAACAAACTCAATCGCACACCCAAACCTGGTCATAATATTATGATAAAGAAATTTCGCCACATTGGTTGCCTTATTGTCCTTCAATGCCATTGCTTCCACCCATTTCGTACAATAGTCTCTTGCTACAAGCATATATCTACTTGCCCCCTAAGTAGTACGTTCAATGGGCCCCACAAAATCCATGCCCCATTTTTGGAAGGGATCCAATGGTAAAACTGGATGATCAGACATCCGATCTGAATTATTAGGTTGGCCCAACTTTTGGCAAATTACACATCCTTTAGCATACTCATGCACATCCTTTAAAATAGTCGGCCACCATAACCCAGCTTGTAAAACTTTCTTGCCTGTAATATCCCCTGACAAATGACCTCCTGCTAGACCTGAATGTGCTTCCTGTAACACAACTGGTTGTTCAAATTCTGGTACACACCTCCTTATGACCTGATCCACCCCTTTTTTGTATAATGCCCCAGCTATAACCGAATACGGCCTACTTTTAAGTGAAAACTTCTTCCTTTGATCAGGTGTAAAGTATTGTGGTAATGAACCATAAGTTAAAAAAACTAACAATTATTCATACTAAGAATCTACCTCCACCACTTGTACACTAAACAACTCCGCATCCGAAAATTCATCAATTACACATGTAGGTGCTTCTCCTGAATCCAATCTACTAAAGTAATCTGCCATTACATGCTCTTTTCTTGGAGTATGCATAATCACAAAAACAAATTCCTGTAATAAAAGCATCCACCTGGCTAATCGTCCTCTTAATAAGGGCTTCTTGATTAAATAGACCAAGGCCTGATGATCCACATGAAAAACAACCTTATTGCCCAACAAATAATGTCGAAACTTGTTAAGAGCATATACCATTGCCAAAGCTTCCCTTTCCGTCACCGAGTAGTTCCTTTCAGCTGCACACAATACTCTACTAGCATAATAGATGGGTCTATACCATCCTTTGTCTTTCTTCTGCATCAAAACTGCTCCTACAGCCACATCCGATGCATCAAAAAATATGTGGAATGGCAATGACCAATCGGGTGGTTGCAAAATTGGTGCTACCGACACCATCTTCTTTAACAATTGAAATGCTTTCTCTTGAGCATCTGCCCACACAAATGGAACATCCTTTTTGGTCAAATGTGTAAGTGGTAGAGAAATATTTGCTAAATACCGTAAGTGTCTAGAATGCCACTTAATCTGACCCACAAACCACATTACTTCTTTCACGTTGGTCAGTGCTTAACTTGTGCTAATAGCTTTAATCTTCTTAAAATCAATAGCCATCCCTTCTTGCGAAATGACATTGCCCAATAAATACCACTTCTGACTGCAATCGCACTTTTAAACGGATTCAACACCATCCTAAACTGTTGACATCTATCAAAACATGACTTCAAGTGCAGCAGATGTTGTACCTTCTTACCAAAGACGGAGATACAAACACCTGCATAAAATCCTATAGATAGGCTTCAAACACTTTGTAGATCCCCCTCCCCTCTCTTTCTCTCCCTCTCCTTCTCTCTCTCCCTCTCTCTCTTTCTCTCTCTTTCTCTCCCTCTCCTTCTCTCTCTCCATCTCTCTCTCTCTCTTTCTTTCTCTCTCTCTCCCCCTCTCTTCCCCCTCTCTCTCTCTTTCCTCCTCCCTCTCTCCCTTTTCCTCTCTCTCTCTCTTTCTCTCTCTTTCTCTCTCTCTCTCCCCCTCTCTTCCCCCCTCTCTCTCTCTTTCCTCCTCCCTCTCTCCCTTTTCCTCTCTCTCTCTTTCTCTCTCTTTCTCTCTCTCTCTCCCCCTCTCTTCCCCCCTCTCTCTCTCTCTTTTTCCTCCTCCCTCTCTCCCTTTTTCTCTCTCTCTCTTTTCCCCGCGTGTGAACCCCTCCCTCTCTCTCTCTCTCTCTCTCTCTCTCTCTCTCTCTCTCTCTCTCTCTCTCTCTCTCTCTCTCTCTCTCTCTCTCTCTCTCTCTCTCTCTCTCTCTCTCTCTCTCTCTCTCTCTCTCTCTCTCTCTCTCTCTCTCTCTCTCTCTCTCTCTCTCTCTCTCTCTTTCTATCTCCCTCTCTCTCTTCCCCTCTCTCTCCCCCCTCCCTTCTCTCTCCTCCCCCGCCCGCTGGCCTCCGCACCACCCACCCGCAGCCCCATCCTCTCTCCGCCCCGCCCTCCGCCTTCCTCCCCCGCCCCCGCCTCCGCCTAGACCCCACTCCGCCTTCCTCTCTCGCCCCCGCCTCCCGCCTCCTCACCCGCCCAGTCCCCCCCCCCCCCCCCCCCCCGCAAGCCCTCTCCTCCCGCAGCCTGCAAGCCCCGCCCCCGCCTCCGCCTAGACCCCACTCCGCCTTCCTCCCCCGCCCCCCCCTCCCACCTCATCACCCGCCCAGTCCCCCCCCGCAAGCCCTCTCCTCCCGCAGCCCGCAAGCCCCGCCCCCGCCAGTCCCCCCCCCGCAGGCCCTCTCCTCCCGCCTCCTCACCCGCTGGCCAAACCCCGCCACCCGCAAGCTCCCGCCTCCCGCTTCCTCACCCGCCCAGTTCCCCCCCCCCGCAGGCCCTCTCCGCCCCGCCCTCTGCCACCCGCAGAACCCTCCCCCTCCTCCCCTCCCCCACCCGCAGCCCGCCACCCGCCAGTTCCCCCCCCCCCCCCCCCCCCCGCAGGCCCTCTCCTCCCGCCTCCTCACCCGCTGGCCCCACCCCGCCACCCCCAAGCTTGCGCCACCCGCCCAGTCCCCACCCCATTACCCCCCTCCTACCCACACCCGCCCCTCACCCCCACGCACATACTCCCACACACACCCCCGCACATGCACACACCCCCACACCCTCACACATGCAACTACACACACACCCACATGCACACACACCTGCATATACATATCCATCCCCACACACACATGTGCACCCCCATGCATATGTACATGCGCACATTCACACACATACATGCACATATACTCACTCACACATACACACCCACTCCCACACATACACAAACACATACATGCACTCACACACACACACATGCACACCCACACACATACATTCCCGCACACACCCACACACATACACATCCATACATGCACACACACACCGGCACACATGCAGAACCCCGCACACGTGGGAAATCATCAGAAACAAAGCCATGGAAGCAATGGATGCATGGAAGCAATGGAAGCACCTGAGAAGGATTGGGGTTGACAATCTACATCTAGAGATAGATGGTCAATTTCTGGTGTCATTCGACTCTATTGTTCCTTATTGCCATGGAAAGCATGCAAGATTGAAATTGAATACAAATGGGTGTCTTGGAAAAGACATTTACATTCCATAATGATTTGCTTTTGCACTTCCAAAATGTACGAGGCCCTTCAATTGAATTGCCAGGATTAAACAGGTGAAAAGGTAAAAGTGTTGTCAAGAGTAAAAGTGGATGAACAAATGTTGCCGCCAACCATTCACGACGACTACCTATTTTTGTGGATCTAATTCAAATCAAGGGGAATAATTGACCTACCCCTCCAATCTTGGGTAATCAATCGGCGCGTGATCAGTGGACGTGAAGATTCGGCAAGGCTCTCTTGGCCTATTGAGACCTATAAAATCAAGGGATTTGTGCTCATTTGGGTACACTGAGGGTATATGTTCGTACAACAAGTTTGAGAGATACAGTGGTTCGTGCGTACGTGCAGAAGTCCTTTCTTGCACTTGGTGGTTTCAAGTCTACTGTGGGAGCTACTCTGTCGTGTATACAGAGGGGAGGCTTCTCAGTGAAGGGCTATGAGCACTATAGTGTAAAAGAGTAGCTTGGATTCTTCTTCTTTTCCGTGAGTCTGTGTGGTTGATTGTGTTCTATTCTCTTGAGAAGATCTTACCATTTGTATTGTTCTGAGTTAGTCTGCATATCAGTGGTCCTTATGCTGATAGGAAGAAACTTTTGTATTGGAGCATTTACTATTAAGGTGGTTTGTTAGCCCTGAGCTTGTGGCTTGTTAGTCCTAAATTTGTACCTTAGGCATCACTCTGCCCAACATTGTAATCCCCTGATTTGAATCAAGAAGTGTACGGTCTTCCTTGGTCATTTATTGTTCACATTTTCTGAAGTATTTATCACTCTGTGCAATCCGTGTTATCTACCTGCTCACAGAAATGTTAAAGGGTATACTTCCCTAAAGAGAACCCCCCTTGAGTAGGCGACGTACTGGACGTGTTTAATCTTCATTCTCTACCTTTGTTAAAAGCGGATACCCCAGTACCTCCTCTACAGTTTGGCACGCCCGGTGGGACCTTTGCATTTCTGTGAGAGGTGTTTTTCCCTATTGCAATTGCGAATATGTACATGACCCATACACGAGCAGATAAGGAATCTCTTCGTGTTCGAAGGAGCCTTAACAAGTTAGCAATAACCACGGCTAGTGAGTCTACCTCCCCTCTGTCCTCCCTAAATTTGTCTATTGATTTGGGTGCGACACCATTGTCAAAAGAGGGGTATAGGAGAACTCTAGACTTCTCCTCAGATACGTCAGAAGAGACACCAGTCCAAATGGAGGATCTTTCTCATTTGCTCTCCAGATTAAACATCAAGTTCCCTACCTTCAAGGGACATGCTTATGAAGATGCTGATGATCATGTGAGGAGATTTATCTCTTTATGCCGTGGACGTGGTCTGCAGAATAGAGAAGATGCAATGTTGGCACTTTTTCCATCCACATTGGAGGGTCTTGCAGATAAATGGTTTAGTCAATATGCAGATGGCCATTTCACTACTTGGGAGGCTCTGAAGACGGTTTTCTCATAAACATTCAGACCAAGTGATTCTTCGGAAAGAGCTTTAGATCAGCTAGAGAATTTGAAGCTAAGGCCAGGTGAATCTTTTCATGAACTTCACACTAGAACAAAAGCACTTGTTGCACGTCTGCCACATGCTCCAGGTGACTTTTTGGTTAAAAAGTGGATCGAAAAGGCTCTGCCTAGGTCATCTCAGCAGAAGCTTCGTGAATCTCTTAGATTGGATGCCACCCTCAATGATTTTGTTGCAGCGGCATCACGCATTGAAGAAGCAAGGCAACATTTTGAAGGGGATACACAACCTAAGTATGCTGCAGATCTGGATCCTATTGAGCAACTGAGAAGGGAATTGGAAGCATTGAAGATGCAACAAAATCAACAAGAAGAGAAGGTCTTGCCGCCACTGCGTCGCACTGATGATGAAGTAGCCCAACTTCGCCGTGAGTTAGAAGATTTGAAGACCACTCAAGATATAAGGAGACAAATTTGGTGTACAATCTGTAACAACAATGGACATTCCAATGCTAATTGCCCTATTAAGGTAAGCTGTCAATTTTGTGGAAAAGATGGTCATGAAGCCAGAGATTGCTACTACCTCAAGGGTACACAGCAGAGAGGTAACCCTCAAAATTTGGATTCATATTATGCTAGTACATCAAATACTTCAAATAGGGAGGAGAATCGGCCTGCAAGGCCTAGATATAATAGACCTTTGATGTGCTATCGTTGTGGTGAGTATGGCCACATGCAAAATAGGTGTTCCCTCCCAGAAGATGCACCTCCTTGTCAACATTGTCCAGAGGCCAAGGATCATTATACCAAAGATTGTCCGAGAAGTCGTCCTGCTCCAATCCACATGATTGCAGTCTCTCCACAGGAAGAAGGAAAAATCACTCAGACTTATGCTGTTACATCCTCTGCAATGCCCATGATGACTAGAGCTAGGCAAGCAGCTGCAACCCAGAGAGATGAACAACAAGGATTTCAGGATAAAGAGGAAGAAAAGGAGTCAGGATGGAAGGACCAAGCAGAAATTGAAGGAGCTTATGATAAGATGACTACTTCTCTAAAGGGTCAACCAACAAGTCTGTAAGAAAATACTCAGGAGGTAAACATTGAACAGATCTTGAAAGGTATTCATCACAAGGTTAGTCTATATGAACTTATAACGATGGATTCAAAAATAAGAAGTGATTTATTAAAGATTATACACTCTGCTCACTTGGTCCAATCACCTAGTATAGATGGTTTCATGGTTGATTTTCCTCTTGCACCCTTAGCAGACTACCAAAGTTCAAGATTATCAGTTTGTATAAAGGATGAAGCTCTTACAGGTATGATCATAGATGGAGGCTCTGGTATCAATTTGATGCCAGTTTTACAATGAGGAAGCTGAAATTGAACCCCACCAAGTTGGCACCATTCACGGTTACATTGGCAGATCAACATCGGGTTGCGCCACTTGGCATTATTGAAAAGGTATTGATGGTAGTACAAGGTTGCCACTTTGTGTTGGATTTTGTTGTTATTGCACTTCCACAGGAGACTTCCTATCCTTTGCTCCTGGGGAGACCTTGGTTAAAGCAAGCAAAGGCTCTACAGGATTGGGAAAAGAACAAGTTATGGATTTCCACATGTACTAATAATCAATTACAGATACATTTGGAGGAAGGATCAGACATTAACAAGGCTACTGGGTATACAATGGAAACTCAGGTAATGCCTTCGGAAGATGATGCTCTATTAAATTGGATGATGGGAAGTGCAGAATGCTGCACAGTAGAGATATGTGAGGTAAAGGAGGACTTTGCAGAAGCAACACAAGGAGGATGGGAAGAGGGAAAAACTGATGTTCTTCACTTGAACAATATAGAAAAGAGTAAGCAAGGAAGTCAAGCTTATCTTTTACAGGCAACTCCTGAAGGACAGAAATCTCTAATTAAGTCAGATAATCAAAATTCAACACTCAGCGCCACTACGATGGTATGTAAGGATAAGGCAGGTAAACATGAGGAATCAGATGATCTTATGCTTGCAGGACCAGAAAGTGACGAAGTTGTGTCGGCATCCAAGGAAGCTAATTGTGACCTTCAAGGACTCCCATTCTCAAATATACCTTTAGGATGGATCAGGGAACAGAAGAAACGGACAAGAGGCCGTCCTCGATTAATTCCTATAGATGTTTGCACAGAATCTGCAGATAAGGATGGAACGTTTGGTTTTGAGCACGGGCCACCATTCACATTAGAGTCCTTTGGAAAATATGATAACCAGTTTAAGGATGAATATTTTGGTTTGAACGAGAGGGAGAAGCCTGTTCATGGATCTTTTCGGGAGAAAGCTTTTGTTGATTGTGTAGAAGGGGAATATTGGCGAATAGTGGAGCATGCAGCTGAGCAATTGGAGGTCCTTTATGGTGCTAAGATAGAGACAAGGAAATTTGGTAGTGGTTTTCCTCAGGCGAGACTTGGAGAGACACACAGCTCCTATGGAAGCTCTGGGTGGAATTTGAGTAGCATTGCTCGGCTGGGTGGATCAATCTTAGCTTTTGAGGAGGAGAAAATCTCTGGAGATCTGGTTCCCTGGCTGTATATGGGAATGTGTTTCTCCTCTTTTTGTTGGCATGTTGAAGATCACCACCGGTATTCTGTGAATTATATGTATTTTGGTTCTCCAAAAGTGTGGTATGGAGTCCTCGTAGTGCAACTAAAGGGTCTGCAAGTTCATTCTGAAGAAATTGCACCAGGGACGGTGCAAAATCTTGATGTGGGGGTCTGTAGATCCCCCTCCCCTCTCTTTCTCTCCCTCTCCTTCTCTCTCTCCATCTCTCTCTTTCTCTCTCTTTCTCTCCCTCTCCTTCTCTCTCTCCATCTCTCTCTCTCTCTCTCTTTCTCTCTCTCTCCCCCTCTCTTCCCCCCTCTCTCTCTCTTTCCTCCTCCCTCTCTCCCTTTTCCTCTCTCTCTCTTTCTCTCTCTTTCTCTCTCTCTCCCCCTCTCTCTCTCTTTCCTCCTCCCTCTCTCCCTTTTCCTCTCTCTCTCTTTCTCTCTCTTTCTCTCTCTCTCTCCCCCTCTCTTCCCCCCTCTCTCTCTCTCTTTTTCCTCCTCCCTCTCTCCCTTTTTCTCTCTCTCTCTCTTTTCCCCGCGTGTGAACCCCTCCCTCTCTCTCTCTCTCTCTCTCTCTCTCTCTCTCTCTCTCTCTCTCTCTCTCTCTCTCTCTCTCTCTCTCTCTCTCTCTCTCTCTCTCTCTCTCTCTCTCTCTCTCTCTCTCTCTCTCTCTCTCTCTCTCTCTCTCTCTCTCTCTCTCTTCTCCCTCTCTCTCTTCCCCTCTCTCTCCCCCTCCCTTCTCTCTCCTCCCGCGCCCGCTGGCCTCCGCACCACCCACCCGCAGCCCCATCCTCTCTCTGCCCCGCCGTCCGCCTTCCTCCCCCGCCCCCGCCTCCGCCTAGACCCCACTCCGCCTTTCCCCCCCCGCCCCCGCCTCCTCACCCGCCCAGTTCCCCCCCCCCCCCCCCCCGCAAGCCCTCTCCTCCCGCAGCCCGCAAGCCCCGCCCCCGCCTCCGCGTAGACCCCACTCCGCCTTCCTCCCCCACCCCCGCCTCCCGCCTCCTCACCCGCCCAGTCCCCCCCTGCAAGCCCTCTCCTCCCGCAGCCCGCAAGCCCCGCCCCCACCCCCGCCAGTCCCCCCCACATGCCCTCTCCTCCCGCCTCCTCACCCGCTGGCCCCACCCCGCCACCCGCAAGCTTCCGCCTCCCGCTTCCTCACCCGCCCAGTTCCCCCCCCCCCCCCGCAGGCCCTCTCCGCCCCGCCCTCCGCCACCCGCAGAACCCTCCCCCTCCTCCCCTCCGCCACCCGCAGCCCGCCACCCGCCAGTTCCCCCCCCCCCCCCCCCCCCCGCAAGCCCTCTCCTCCCGCCTCCTCACCCGCTGGCCCCACCCCGCCACCCCCAAGCTTCCGCCACCCACCCAGTCCCCACCCCATTACCCCCCTCCTACCCACACCCGCCCCTCACCCCCACGCACATACTCCCACACACACCCCCGCACATGCACACACCCCCACACCCTCACACATGCAACTACACACACACCCACATGCACACACACCTGCATATACATATCCATCCCCACACACACATGTGCACCCCCATGCATATGTACATGTGCACATTCACACACATACATGCACATATACTCACTCACACATACACACCCACTCCCACACATACACAAACACATACATGCACTCACACACACACACACATGCACACCCACACACATACATTCCCGCACACACCCACACACATACACATCCATACATGCACACACACACCGGCACACATGCAGAACCCCGCACACGTGGGAAATCATCAGAAACAAAGCCATGGAAGCAATGGATGCATGGAAGCAATGGAAGCACCTAAGAAGGATTGGGGTTGACAATCTACATCTAGAGATAGATGGTGAATTTCTGGTGTCATTCGACTCTGTTGTTCCTTATTGCCATGGAAAGCATGCAAGATTGAAATTGAATACAAATGGGTGTCTTGGAAAAGACATTTACATTCCATAATGATTTGCTTTTGCACTTCCAAAATGTACGGGGCCCTTCATTTGAATTGCCAGGATTAAACAGGTGAAAAGGTAAAAGTGTTGTCAAGAGTAAAAGTGGATGAACAAATGTTGCCGCCATCAGTCACGACGACTACCTATTTTTGTGGATCTAATTCAAATCAAGGGGAATAATTGACCTACCCCTCCAATCTTGGGTAATCAACCGGCGCGTGATCAGTGGACGTGAAGATTCGGCAAGGCTCTCTTGGCCTATTGAGACCTATAAAATCAAGGGATTTGTGCTCATTTGGGTACACTGAGGGTATATGTTCGTACAACAAGTTTGAGAGATACAGTGGTTCGTGCGTACGTGCAACAGTCCTTTCTTGCACTTGGTGGTTTCAAGTCTACTGTGGGAGCTACTCTGTCGTGTATACAGAGGGGAGGCTTCTCAGTGAAGGGCTATGAGCACTATAGTGTAAAAGAGTAGCTTGGATTCTTCTTCTTTTCCGTGAGTCAGTGTGGTTGATTGTGTTCTATTCTCTTGAGAAGATCTTACCATTTGTATTGTTCTGAGTTAGTCTGCATATGAGTGGTCCTTATGCTGATAGGAAGAAACTTTTGTATTGGAGCATTTACTATTAAGGTGGTTTGTTAGCCCTAAGCTTGTGGCTTGTTAGTCCTAAATTTGTACCTTAGGCATCACTCTGCCCAACATTGTAATCCCCTGATTTGAATCAAGAAGTGTACGGTCTTCCTTGGTCATTTATTGTTCACATTTTCTGAAGTATTTATCACTCTGTGCAATCCCTGTTATCTACCTGCTCACAGAAATGTTAAAGGGTATACTTCCCTAAAGAGAACCCCCCTTGAGTAGGCGACGTACTGGACGTGTTTAATCTTCATTCTCTACCTTTGTTAAAAGCGGATACCCCAGTACCTCCTCTACACACTTTGTGCGCCATGTAATTGAACAATGGTGGTCCATTCTTCAATCCAAAACTCATGACTGAAACACATAAGCACCAAATTATAATCTGATTATAGCCTTAAAATCCATCCAAGAAACTATACATTTCATGCCCTGCTACTGCGACCAACATTGCATCACAAAGCAGCATAGGAAACGGATCTCTATCCATTGCTGCATTTGACTTTCTATAATCGACACAAATTCTGAGCTTCCCGTTCTTTTTCGGGACCACTATGATGGGAGATAGCCAAGTCACCTCATTCACAGGTTTGATAAATCCGTCTGCCAATAGTTTATCAATTTGTTCCTTCACGTGTTTGGCAAAGTTAGGGTTCATTCTATATCTTTGCTGCGCTACGGGTACTGCATACGTCTTCAGATTAATCCGATGTTGATGCACCTTAGGGTCTATACCTTTCACTTGAGAGTAATCCCAAACAAACACATCTACATACTCTTTTAGTAAGCAAATGAGATCCTCCCTAAACGTTCCTTCCAATGTTTTACCAATCTGCACCATCTTTGGTTCAACTTATGTCCCTAAATTAACCTCTTGAAGCTCCTACTCCTTTACCCGCGTAGAACCTGCATACTTCTAATCATAGATCCGTTCCGCCAGATTTATTATTTCTTTCTCTTGTTGTTCTACCCACCGCTGTATTGGAATTTCCATACTTTTTTCGAACATCTTTTGTATTTGTGCACCTTCAACTTGTTCACCCGGAACTGGCCCATCTATGTTTTGCACAATTGGATTATCCTTACTTAATACCCCTGCCACATGAACTTCTAATACCGGTACTACCGTTGGATTTGCTTGCAAAAACTTTTCCTCTTCATCATCTTCTATGTCGTCCGCTAAGCTAATTGTCTGAGCCATGAGTGGTTTCTCCTGTACTGCCATATTTCTTCTTCCTCGTATAGGAATTGTCACTTGCTTTTTACCCTTTGTGATCATTACCACATTTAGACCCCAATCCTGCTTGACTTTAGCAATCCTAAACCAAGGTCTTCCTAACAACATTTCATATGGGTATGCTCACTCAAACATCCTAATGACAACAAAATTTACCATAAATAAAATTCTTGAAATGATAATCTGTTGCTGCTTCAGGCCAACCGCTTGAACTCGAGTTGGATCCGCCATTTTTACTTGAAAAGGTGCTGGAGCCAATGCCCTTCTTCCCATTTCTATAAAAATATGCTCAGGTAATATATTTACCCCTGATCCCCCATCAAGAAACACTTCGTCAAATCGCCTCTGATCGTACTGTACGTGAATTACTGGCACTACAAAGTCCACATCTGCTGGATCAATATTATTAGCCGAAGTTGAGGGTATCGACCTAAGTATTGGCTCAAAACACTGACCAATCAGCATGTGCAATAATTTCTCCCAAAATGTTGGTACCAAAGATAATAATTGGTCTAAAGACAACTGTAATGGTGAGTTAATGATTACATCAAAACAATCTTTTCCACGATCTTTCTTGCTCTGACTCCTAGTCCCCTTTGTTATTGAAGGTACCGAATCTACTTCTTGTTGTTGCTCTGTCTGACTTACAAACCTTACTTGTTTATGTTGCTCGTCCTGAACTTGCTTCAAGACCTTGTCTCTGATATGTCTTTTTTTTTAATATAAAGGAAGTTCGGCATAAGCCTACTCTTCCGAACTTGAATTAAATAAAGAAAAGTACAAGAGAAGGGGACTAGTGCCCACGGGACCCCCCGAATCGCACAAAGCAGGGGAAGCTTTTACAGAGCTTAGATGACATTACAAAGAAGGTTAATTACCCTCTCATCACCCTCATGTGGGGCCCACTTGGGTTTAAGCTTGTAAAAAATCCCCCCCCTTTAGGCATCATCAAGTCTCTGATATGTCTTTGTTCTTGCCAATCAATAGGTCCTTTATTTTTTGATCTTGTAACTGCCAACGCCTCCACCTCTTTGCCTTTCCCACATTGTTTGCAATCACACTACCATTCGTTATTACTCTTAATGTGTATACTCTCAGATTTACTTCGTGCATCAGTCCCCTTATCCTCTTGCTCTGGCCATTCTATAAGCATGGCATTTGCCTGAGCCACCTGCTGCCCCTGTTGTTGATGTTGTCCCTGTTGATTATTCTGATTGTACCTGATAACGGGTATACCTCTCTCTTCCCGATGCTTTACCCATAAGGGACAATTCGGCCCTATCCAATGATTGGGAGCTGAACAATATCCACAACGCATCACCCGTGGCAGTCGACCCTGTTGGTTGCCTTGTTGGTTATTCCAGTGCTGATTCACTTGATCTCTCCATGGATGTCTTACTTGTTGCTGCCTCTCAAAATTACCCCTCCCTTGGACGGGAATAGCCTGATTGGCCGCTACTCCATTAATATTCCTATTATCTTGGCGCAAACTTTTCCCTCTATGCTCGGGGTTGTACCAACACTGATTTGTTGTATGTCCCTCTTTGTGAGAGATATCATAAGCTCTTTTCCTTTGGAGCTATGATGGAATATCGATGTCTCTTTAACTTATTAATCCATGCCTCCTCTTTACTTTGCTTAGCCTTATGCTTGTGATGCTTTTTCCCCGCTATTTCTTCATCTTGGTCATTAGAGTTAGAATCCATTGAACCTTTGTCTGACTCTGTTTCTGAATCAAATTCAGTCTCTGAACCAAAATCAGAATGTCTCTTTTTTGCTCGTCCAAATCTTCTTTCCACGTTTGCAGCTGCTAACACTAATACATCAAAGCCATTTGCAATATCCACACTTGCAACCGCATGTATAATTGTGCTTTGTAATCCTTTCAAAAAAAATCCTGCCAACATGTCATCAGTAGGTCTTTCATTACCTTGCAATCATTCCATTAACGTTCTGAACTTCTAAGCATAGTCTTCCACTAACATGGTTTTTTGTATGATAGCTCTCAACTTCCGTAATACATCGGAAGGAGTCTTTTCTTTTCTAAATCGTTGCAAAAATGCTATTTTTAAATCATCATATGTTGCAAAATGAGGAATACCATATTGACTGAACCAGCTCATAGCTCGTCCTTCCAATGTGGAAGCAAATTATTGGAGCTTAATGTCATCCCCATAGATAGCTAGGTATCCATTAGCTCTCCATTTTATCTCAAATTGAGCCACATGGCAATCAACATCTTCTTTAGAGCTTCCTTTGAAATGAGCTCCTTTGACTTTGGGATTGGGAGGTGCTTGAGCCATTGGCTGTGGTTGAGGTGTACGCCTAGTTCTTTGACCGGTCACCCTTGCAAGTGGGTCAAACTGGAGTCTTCTTCTTACTCCTACAGTTTCTTTTGTTAGGAATAGCGCTCCAAGTATACAGCCCACCAAGCTTACCTCTAATGCACCTGTTTCTCCCTGTTCCTCTTGATTTTCCAAATTTTCTTCCTCCTCGGCTTTGAACCACTCGTAAAATTCTAAGGATGACTCCAGGTTCGCTGCTCTTGCCTGCGCTCTTGTAAAATACACTTTACCAAATCGTTTCCTTCTTTCCTTCATGCATTTCATGGTTCTTCAGCAGGACAGTAGGATCGCCAAATGTGTTGGGGTTCTAATACAAAACAACATCTACTTGACTCTGGTAAACATAGTTTCTCAACACTATTCTGCTGCACACAGAGAATTGACATCGAATACATTTCCGATCTATCACTGCTCTGCTGAAACAGAGTCTAACTTTACAGATCATAACCAACAATAGACAGTGTTTTACGCATTACGCTGAACAGATTTAGGCAAAAACCATCATTATGAGTCTTCTAAAACAGACCTTACAAGATAGAAAGAGTTTCTGAGAACCTTTGGATAATACAAACAATAATTCATTATATAATTGACCCAGAATAACTCAAACATGTATCTGCGCTATTACAAGAATGAAGAATCTTTTTTTTGTTTCTTCTATGCGTCCAACAAGTATAACTTCTTCCCCTTCTTATGACATCCAGGCGAACTTTGATATAACCGTCTGTTAAAAATCCGATGTACCAAAAAATAGACATCCAACTAAGTAATGTCTAAATTTAACAATCTTTCATAAGTCAAATTAATCATTTATCTTCCAGATTTCCCTGTCTTCAACACACACACACACACACATATATATATATATATATATATATATATATATATATATATATATATATATATATATATATATATATATATATATATGTGTGTGTGTGTATGTGTGTGTGTATAAATCTCTGGGCTTTTCCACATATAACTCAATCTCCGAAAGAGATAGAGTTTCAATCATGGAAATATCTTATTATAGATCAACTTGTCTTTGTACGCAATTTTGAGAAATGGCTAGAATCTCGATGATAACTTTTTTTTTGTGCACTATCTTAGAGAGCGTTTCAGTCTTTGGCCTCTCAACCCTTTTCCTTCGGTTTTATGTTTGACTGCGTGGAGAACATATGCTTTATATTTGACAGCTCCGAACGAGAAAGACGCTACGAAGCAAATGGTTTTGTATGTGGAAACATCTCTAGAAACCAGAGAGAAAAAGCTAGATTACATTTCAGGTCATAGATTTGACTAAGACGAAGGACTATGAGGATTGGTGTATATTGGGACACAAAACCAATTCTTTGGAGAATTCAATGACCCCTATCCTTATCGGGCATGATCCCTCACAGATACAAGGGTTCAGATGGAGAAACCATATCAAATAGAAGAGGACACTCAGTTTCAAGAAGCACCTACACTTGCACATCTTCCTTAACAAGAAATGGTTTTTGAACTGATCTTGTATAATATTAGAATCTAAGCTCATGGACCTATGGCATCCTCTCATAGAGAACAAAGAATTTCCCCTCAATTGTGTATGCACTACCTCTCTGTTAGAGAAGAGATTGGTTACTTCTTCTTTTCATGCATTAGGCATCACATGATCTACAAGACTCTTGCCAAGATTTTGAGTTTAAAGAGTCAAATGAAATGGAAGGAAGTTTTCCTTGGAGAGGTGATAGGACGCTCTTTTGTCTTATGGAATGCCATCAAAAGGGAAGTGCTTTCGAACATATGAAATGAAAAATTTCTGGTCAACTTCAACAACCATCCAAAAAAATAGTTCATTGAAAAATCCCTTGGTTTGTTAGAGAGAAGATTATGTAATTTTAAGAAGTCACCTCCCTTAGGACACCATTGGATTTTTCCCTTGGAAAATAGTAAGATCAAAATTAAGGGAACCATCAAATGAGGGTGATAAAAAGTTCATTAACCTTCTCTATAACTCTTTTTAAAATGTAGGTTTCCTTTACAACTAGATTCCTCACCTTCCTTATGCGCTGGGTCCATTCTAGCACTGCTATATGGGAGAGATGGCTCCCAAGGGCACTAGCACTGCTATATGGGAGACATGGATCCCAAGGGCACTATGCCCCTTGATAGTACATTTTTTCGTTTATTAATTCAAACAAGAGAGACTCGATGGCTCACTTCCTCATAAACCGCAAGCCAACACATCTGTCCATTTTTGGACAATTTCTATCTCACATGTCCAAGCCTCTTGAGACCTCATATCCGCAACACGGTACACCACCCAAAAACTTCACATTCTTCATGCGTTCCATACGTTACTGTCTAATATGGCACAAACTCATGTGAATAATGGGCATTACCTCTATTATAATATATTTGTCTGTTTTCCCTCTTGTTGAGCCATCTTTTGTCAACTTACTCAAATAATCATCTATTTGAAAAATTTACTCGGTAGCTCATATTCAGTGTTTATACAAGACATACTTTTGTTTAATCCTACAATACTCCTTCCATGAAAGCCATAATAATAAAAGAAATCATTACTCTTTTCATGGTCTAGAAGCATGAAACCCCTTGTATGTGTGAAAGAATGATCGCATTTTATTGCACATCTCTTAGTTTTTTGACATGAATTACTAAAAAAAACACTTATTTTCAATCTAATATAAGAAAAAAATAAAATGAGCTCAAAACTTTTCATTGTGTTTGTGCATAACTTACAATAAAGTTTCAGTATCTAAGTTTTGCCATAGATAACTTGGTTGTTATGGCCTATTGATACGTCTAATGATCATTACCATCTACGTTTCCCAAACATGAAAAGCCCATCATTACATGCACTCCATTCACAATAACTTATACTACCTCCTCTTGTGATTCATCGTCTTGCGCTTGATCTTGAGGACTGTTTGAATTCCATTGATCTAGAAAAATGGTACCTAACATATAGGGAATGTTTTAAAAACTATATGTTCACACACTGAAATTTGAATTAGGTATTCTGCATGTGTATAAGATTCTTTAGACTTTCTTGAGTGATTTCACTAGACTTTGCGCACATATATCTAGATCACAAATTTCTATGTGTATGAGCTGGATACATCTAAGTCTTAACTAGAGTTTCCTTCTCACGTGGTACGCATTTCTTGTATTCTTTCGTTCATTAGAGACCTATTCTTGTCTCCTAATTTTTCTTAAATGTCGTGTTTAATCTCTACATACTCTTAGGGAAATAATTCTAGAAGTGAGTACTGCGATGTGTGTGTATGCCTAGTGAATGCTATAATCTGTCTATCTTGGAGTCATTGGTTCTCCAACTAGAAGTGAGAATTTTTTAGTGGGATAACTTTCATTATCAAGTTTTTATGGAAAATATACATGTAAACATCAAAAGGATGCCTATTTTGAGTACTTTCTAGTTTCCTAATGCAGATGCAAATGTATTCTTCAATTTGACCATCACAATGGGTGTGACTTATTTTCTTAAGACTTGATCCAATCTCTTTAGTTAAACTTTAAGGCAAAAATTGGATAACTTAGCAAAATTCCCTTTCCATGATGGCTATTCTTTACATAGAAGAAGCCAATATTTTGACATTAATTGGGAATGTCATTCACTTAATACTAACGTTTGATTTGCATGCCACAAAATAGACGTAAGCAAAACCCCTATAAAACATATAGAGATTGTAAAGTAAATTGTATACTCATTTCAATACATAATTACTAAATAAAGACAAGTTGCAAGATCTTAGAACCAAATAACATCGCATTATACTCATCTTCTCATAAAGCAGACCCATCGCATTATACTCAAGATATTAGAAGCAAATAACATCGCATTATACTCATCTTCTCATAAAGCAGACCCAAATTAATCCAAAGGAAAAGACAAAGGACATGAAAAGATTAGCACAATACCAAGTGTATAAAGCTATTTGGATTTTTTTTTTTGATCTTTGAGCTCTCCCCCTTCTTCTCATGATGGTCTGAGTTGAGCTCAATCCATAAATCCTCATCTTCTTATATTTCTATGATTTTGGCTTTTCCTTTACTTATTGCATCATTTAATGGACTTGAAGTGGGGCTATTCCTACCCCATGATAGTTGAGAACTCGCCTTTTTGGGTGCACTCAGAACCATGCTATCAGGTACATCCCTTGTTGTCTTCTTCTCTTCAACTTCATAATCCTCCATAGATACATTCGAGGCATTTCAAGGTAACAACACATCAAATGTGACATCTCTTTATACTTTTAATTCCTTTTTTGTAGGATCAGGCACATATAGCCCTTATGCTCACCTACATATCCTATAAGGCACATCTTTATGATCTATCATCGAACTTGGTCTATAATGTTGATGAAATTATTGCTCCCACATCATCTACATTTTGTATCTGCATGAGTGCATCTGCATTTTTTATATAGGAGGCACTCCATTTCTAGTTTATTTGCATTTTATATTGTATTTTCTTTGTATTTGGGTACCTTGCCATTTGTTTCTATCACTATTTTCATTCTCCTTTCACGGGAATTATCCCACATGAGATGTACTTTGGAGAGCCCCTCCCAAATCTACATACGGAGGGCCTCTCTCCTCATTTGTACTTGGTTAGAAGCTTGAGGAGCCTACTCCATGCTCTTAACAAGCTCATTTCTAATCCACATGAGTTTACCCATTACATGGTCTACTCATTTTGAGTCTCACACACTCTTTCTTTTGTGAGTACACTCGTCTTTTTATTTTGTTTCCGCACGTGTACTCTCTACATGGTATCAGAGCACTAGGTGGAGGTCTTGGTGGATCGTTTGGTGGTCATTTTGATAGTGGTGGTGCTTGAGTGGTGGTGGTTTTGCTTCCTCCTTATTGAGGGAGGCTTTTTCCATCAATTTTTCTCTTTTAGGCCTCATTTTGCCCATTTTCCCACCCTTCCACACCTTCTTATTTATCATTTTGTAGCCTCTTTCACCGCTTTTCCTCCCTCCCACCCTTGCTCTTGCATTTTGTGGATGGTCTTTATATGTTATTCATCTCACCTATTCTAGTGTTTATAAACACTCAAGAATTCATACACGTGGTGTGTTGCTTCAAGAGCCTTTGACTTATAAACACTCTTGATTTGCAGCATTCGGTGGTTTCATGCATTTTTATGGTCATGATGGAGGATTTGATTGTAATCTCAAGTCATTGAAGTGTTGTGGCATTCCCCAAATCATCTTGCGCCTTACTATTTCTCATACTTGGCGACTATTGGAGATTATTATACAAATAGTTTGGATTATTATCACTATTGTTTCTATTAGCTTGCATAATGAATTGCATTACGTTGGATCTTTTGATTGCACCGATCATTACGCTCCCATTCTCATTGGAGGACTCCGTTCGGTGGGAAATAGAGTGACTGCTACAACCATGTGTTATCTCCGAAGTTCTTGGGTTCGCTTGCTCCACAAGACCAGGGATAAAGGCGGTACTGGCCCTGCACTTTGGGTTTAGATGATAATGTCTCATATATTCCTCTTCTTGATCTTCCTCATCAAGCATAGTGCTAGCTATCTATTCTGCAAGACTTAATACGTACACGGCTCGTCATCACTCTCCTCAGCCGCTCCTGCAACATTGAGCATTGAGAATGCACTGCCTAGCTCTGGTAGAGGGGCTATTGACATAATAGTTTGTTCTTGCGCAATCGCCATTGTCGGCAGAAGTATGAAGATTTTTTTTTTTTCTTGTATCCAAAGTATGAGGAAGGTCTTATTGTTTTGTAAAAAGTCTCTAAAGGACTCCAACCATAGAAACTTTGATCCTTGTTATATTCTGAGAGGGATTAGACCCAATAGATGGAAAGCCTCCCTTTTAAAAATCTACTCTCCTGAAAGGCTTTCCATGACTCATTTTCTGGAAACATTTTTAGGCCTCTGCTAGTGCTAGTGCACTCTGTTGTAATTGTTTTTTTTTTCCTGCACTAATTTTAATCTTCTTGTTCTCTCAAAAGAAATGATCCCGGCTGCATACATCAAACTGCTCTCTGAGCAAGAGATCAGAAGGTCAGAGATGAGAGTGGCATAGCAAACGGGAGATAGACACGTAATCACTGGCGCCAAGAATATCTCACCTCGAGAACATGAGATCAATTAATCACCACACATGTTGGATCGGAAAAGGACATAGAATCAACAATGCATCCTATGGGGAAAATGCAAAATTCGAATTAGCAATGGCCCCCACTTATAAGTTGTAGGAGTATCAATAGTGAATCCCATCAAGGGGTCTGTATCGTTTTTGTCCTCTACAACTAGTCCATCCCTGATGCCAGAAGTTCCTTTTTGTGTGTAGTGAATTGAATCTGGCCATTAATGTGTTCTAAGCACTTTGATTCATTTGTGATCTTTTTTTTTTGAGCGAAACCGAAAGTATAAAATTGATGCAAATCAAAAAAATTAGAAGAGACGCTCAAGAGGAGGGAAGTCTAACAACCAAACAAGGTCAACAATGTGGAGGGGGAGAAATTCCCAAATAGGGAAATTACATAAGAAGGCTCTCTAAGTACATGTTTAAAAAATTGATCATATCTAATCTAATCTGTGAGTGGATCTACAAAACAGAAAGTATAAAATTGATGCAAATCAAAAAAATTACAAGAGACCCTCATGAGTAGGGAAGTCTAGCAACCAAACAAGGTCCACAATCTACAGGGGGAGAAATTCCCAAATAGGGAAACTACATAAGAAGGCTCTCTAAGTACATGTTTAAAAACCTGATCATATTTAATCTGGTCTATGAGTGGATCTGCAACATTTTTTCCCTCTAGGAGTTACAATGGTACTTTTTAATTACTACAAATGGTCTAGATTCCTCATAAGGAACTTCTTTACAATAGGTCAATCAGTGTTTAAGGATTCTTGTCATACCAATAAGACAGGAGAAAAGATGATCTTTACACCTTCTATCAAAAATTTTACTATTTCTATTCTTCCAAATAGACCAGAGGATGTGGGCCTTGAGTAACTGCCATAGAAAAAGATCCATTTTGCTAGACTCTCCAATAAGAAACTCTCTGAATCTTGGAACTTTATTCCCAGTAGTTTTGGAGTACTATCTAATACCATTCCAGTACCTTGAGATAAACTTACATTGGAAGAAGAGATGTTCCAAATCTTCTTCCATACCATAGAAATGACCAAGACCTGTATCAACTTTATACTTTCTAGCTTTGCTACATGTCTAAATTCCTTTATGGAGAATCAACCATAACAAGCACGATTGCTTACTAGCAATAGGGAAGAACCAAGTGCACTGGAACCTCTACCTCCTATGGTAACATCCTTCCTCTAAAGGTTGCTACCCAACTTTTCCAGTAACTTAACTTTCTTCTTTAGAAAAATCTGTTTACAAGACAAGGACAATGAGTCGATTTCCAAAATGCCACTATCTTCAACCACCTCTCCATCCCTTATCAGATCCTCCCAGCAAAAAAAACCATTCTTTTTACACTTATTCCATCTAATAGGCAGAGAGGAATTGATATCTTTAACTGTCCAACCAATCCAAAGAGAGTCTTGCAAGAAAAAGGAGATGTTGTTAGAATACCAGATTGGGAGTTTATAATTCTCCTTGACCAACATCCATGCTTTCCAGAAATTGGAGACCAGGGATCTTCCTTTAGGAACATATAAAGTAAGAGATAAAACAATGTCCCAAAGCTTACAATTAGTCCAGCTTTTATTGCTTTTTATATAAGAGGTATTAACATTTCTTTTAATCAAACAAGCCCATAAGTCATGAGAGGAAACAGATCTAAGAATCCATTTGGCTTGAATTTGAGTAGCCATTATAGACGGGAAAATAACACCAAGGCCACCCTCACACTTCTTCATGCAATAGATATTCCAAGTGTAATAAAATAAGTCTATGATCCAAGGGTCCGGACGATTCAGACAAATCTGAAATCAGACACCATTTGGTCATCCGTATGTATGACCAAAGATCTCAAGTTTACACTTACTGGGAGGTCTTGTGCTCTTGTGAACAAGTGATCTACTTAGCTTAGTGGTTAAGTCTCAACGATGTGAAGGAGGAGGTCTTGGGTTTAATCCCCATGGGGGACATGGGGAGATTATTTTTCCCAAAGATATCTAGAGCCTTCTAGAAGCATCCACTTGAGTTAACTCGAGTTAGCTGGGACCCTTGGTGCACATGCAGTTACATGACCAACACATGGCTGGCTAGTATCCACTTGCCCAAGAAGGCAGTCCCTTGGAGAGAGCTATATATAGAGGCATTTGGTTGGGAGGAGAGTCATCTCTCTAGTACATGGTGGCCGTAATTGTAGTCTTGTTGCATTGGTATCAGAGCTCTAGGCAAGCTCCTATGGAGACCTTTGATAGCTCATCATCTTCCATCTCTAAGAGAGTTCTCATGAAAATCTTGGGAGATATGCGATTGTCAGCTTCTCCCTAGTTTTGAATCCCTCTCGGTGCCATGTGAAGTAGGAGATTCCATACAAACCTTAGTTAACTTTGACGGTGATGGTGTCCTAGTGATCGAACCAGTGACCTTAAATCTGTGGAATTCATTCTTCTATCCTTTAGAGAGACATCGCGTCGAGATCTTTCGACCATTTAATAAGGTGCAATTGCATCTATTGCTACGTGAAGCAAAAGCAGAAGGTGTGAGCGCTGTTGTTTCTACCTGAACCAAAAGCAGAGGATCTATTTAGAGCAGTGCTGCATAAGGCTAGAATGCATGACTGGGTGTTGTAGTTTTCTCGCCATATCCGACTCGTCGGGGTGCGTTTCAATTCTTTCACTTTACCTCAAAGCTTTTGGAGGTGTGGCTATACCACAGAAGCAAAATGAGGCTATTCACAAAGATTACAAAGGCTTGAACCCATAAATTTCTCGTGAGGGAGGCTTCTCTTGTCCACAATAGCTACGGCAACAAATACATCTTGCGCAGAACTACAAAAAATTTTAATTATCAAGTCGCAATCATTGTTGCAATGATCACTATCGTTTATTCCACCTCCCACACCGCTCACTTAATATGAAGGATCAAAAGTTACTACAAAAATTAGGTGAAGGATGCGCTTCTCAGGGACATTCAAATATCACGGGCGGCACAAAGTGAGGATCTTAGCTTGCATTCAAAAGTGACAGTAAAGGCGTAAGTGGTAAAAGTAAAAGTGATGAAATGAGTGTTGCCGCCAACCATTCATGACGACTGCCTATTTTTGAGGATCCAATTCAAATCAAGTGGAATATTTGATCTACCCCTTCAATCTTGGTAATCAAGCGGCGCGTGATCAGTGGACGTGAGGAATCGGCAAGGCCCTCTTGGCCTATTGGAGTCTATAAAAACAATGGATTTATGCTCATTTGGGGGTATGATTTTTAGAGATACATTGGTTCACCTACGCGTACGTGCACAAGACCTCTCTTGCACCTTGTGGTTTCAAGCTTATTATAGGAGCTACTCTGTAGTGTAGATACAGAGGGTAGGCTTCTCAGTGGAGGGCTATGAGCACTATAGTGTAAGAGAGTGGCTTGGATTTTTCTTTTCTGTGAGTCAGTGTTGCTGTTAAGCTCTATTCACTTGAGAAATTCTTTGCCATTTGTATTGTTCTGGGTTAATCTGCATATAATTGGCCCCTTAAGCTGATGGGAAGACTCTGTTGCATTGAGGTTATTTACTTTTAGGGTGGCATGTTAGCCCTAAGCTTGCACCATTGAGCATCACTCTGCCCAACCTTGTAATCATGTGATTCGAATCAAGAAGTATATGGTCTTCTGTAGTCATTCGTTGATTAATATTTCTAGAGTATGTACAATTCTTCTGTCTGCTCATAGAAATGTTAAAGGGTATATTTCCCTAAAGAGAACCCCCTTGAGTAGGCGACGTACTGGATGTGTTTAACCTTTATTCTCTACTTTTGATAAAAGTGGATACCCCAGTACCTCCTCTACAGTTTGGCACGCCCGGTGGGACCTTTGCATTTCTGTGAGAGGTATTTTTGCCCTATTACATTTGCACGGGCAGATGAGGAGTCTCTTCGTGTTCGGAGGAGCCTTAACAAGTTAGCCATAACCACGACTAGTGAGTCTACCTCCCCTCTGCCCTCCCTAAATTTATCAATTGATTTGGGTGCGACACCATTGTTGAAAGAGGGGTATAGGAGAACTCTAGACTTCTCCTCAGATACGTCCGAAGAAACACCAGTACAAATGGAGGATCTCTCTCATTTACTCTCCAGATTAAATATCAAATTCCCTACCTTCAAGGGACAAGCCTATGAGGATGTTGATGATCATGTGAGAAGATTCATCTCTTTATGCCGTGGACGAGGTTTGCAAAATAGAGAGGATGCAATGCTGGCACTCTTTCCATCCACATTGGAGGGTCTTGCAGATAAATGGTATAGTCAATATGCAGATGGCCATTTCACTACATGGGAGGCTTTGAAGGCGGCGTTCTCACAGACATTCCGACCAAGTGATTCCTCGGAAAGAGCTCTAGATCAGCTAGAGAATTTGAAGCTAAGACCACGTGAATCCTTTCATGAACTTCACACTAGAACAAAAGCACTTGTTGCACGTCTGCCACATGCTCCAAGTGACTTTTTGGTTAAAAAGTGGATCGAAAAGGCTTTGCCTAGGTCATCTCAGCAGAAGCTTCGTGAATCTCTTAGATTGGATGTGACCCTCAATGATTTTGTTACAGCGGCATCAGGCATTGAAGAAGCAAGGCATCATTTTGAAGGGGATACACAACAAAAGTATGCTGCAGATCTGGATCCTATTGAGCAACTAAGGAGGGAACTGGAAGCATTGAAGATGCAACAAAATCAACAAGAAGAGAAGGTCTTGCCACCACTGCGTCGCACTGATGATGAAGTAGCTCAACTTCGCCGAGAGTTAGAAGATTTGAAGACCACTCAGGATATAAGGAGACAAATTTGGTGTACAATCTGTAACAACAATGGACATTCCAATGCTAATTGCCCTATTAAGGTAAGCTGTCAATTTTGTGGAAAAGATGGTCATGAAGCCAGAGATTGTTATTACCTCAAGGGTACACACCAGAGACGTAACCCTCAAACTTTGGATTCATACTATGCTAGTACTTCAAATACATCTAATAGAGAGGAGAATAGGCCTGCAAAGCCTAGATATAATAGACCCTTGATGTGCTATCGTTGTGGTGAATATGGCCACATGCAAAATAGGTGTTCCCTCCCAGAAGATGCACCTCCTTGTCAACATTGTCCAGAGGCCAAGGATCATTATACCAAAGATTGCCCAAGAGGTCGTCCTACTCCAATTCATATGATTGCAGTCTCTCCACATGAAGAAGGAAAAACCACTCAGACTTATGCTGTTTCATCCTCTGCAATGCCCATGATGACTAGAGCTAGGCAAGCAGCTGCAACCCAGAGAGATGAGCAACAAGGATTTCAGGATAAAGAGGAAGAAAAGGAGTCTGGATGGAAGGACCAAGCACAAATTGAAGGAGCTTATAATAAGATGACTACTTCTCTAAAGGGCCAACCAACAAGTCTGCAAGAAAACACTCAGGAGGTAAACATTGAACAGATCTTGAAAGGTATTCATCACAAGGTTAGTCTATATGAACTTATAAGGATGGATTCAAAAATAAGAAGTGACTTACTGAAGATTATACACTCTGCTCACTTGGTCCAATCACCTAGTATAGATGGTTTCATGGTTGATTTTCCCCCTGCACCCTTAGCAGACTACCAAAGATCAAGATTATCTGTTTGTATAAAGGATGAAACTCTCATAGGTGTGATCATAGATGGAGGCTCTGGTAGCAATTTAATGCCAGATTTTACAATGAAGAAGCTGAAATTGAACCCCACCAAGTTGGCACCATTCACTGTTACATTGGCAGATCAACATCGGGTTGCGCCACTGGGCATTATTGAGAAGGTACTGATGGTAGTACAGGGCTGCCATTTTGTTCTAGATTTTGTTGTTATTGCACTTCCACAGGAGACTTCTTACCCTCTACTCCTGGGGAGACCTTGGCTGAGACAAGCAAAAGCTTTGCAAGATTGGGGAAAAAATAAACTATGGATTTCAACAAATACCAATAGCCAACTCCAACTACATTTGGAAGAAGGATTCGACTCAGGAAAAACTACTGGATATACTGTGGACACTCAGGTAATGCCCTCTCTACCCCAAGAAGAGGATACATTGTTAAATTGGATGATGGGAAGTGCAGAGTGTTGCACAGTGGAGATTAATGAAATTGAGGAAGAAGTTGCAGATAAGGTAATTACAGGAAAGGGCAATGAAGACCACAAGGTGTTGGAGAATGAGCAATTGCAGGAAAGCACAAGCCTTGAGGAAGCAACCCAGATAAAAGTATCAGAGGTAGAATATTTTGAGCCTAAGGGCAGAGAAGATCTTCCTTTCTCAGATATACCTCAAGGATGGATGGAAGAACATGTTGCAGAATATAAATTAAACTCCACTCCTGCATATAGTGGAGATGATTTATCAAACAAGGCCAGTCCTGAAACATTGGTTCAAGAAGTAAATTTAGGGGATGAAGAGAACCCTCAAGTAGTCCATTTGGCATCCTGGTTGTGGCATTATCCTAATTTACTAGAGAAGGTAACTTCTTTGCTCTTTACTTACAAAAGTGTCTTCGCATGGTCCTACAAAGATCTAACAGGAATACCAGAAGAGCTTGGATTATATCGGATACCCTTGGTTGAGGGAGCTGCACCTGTAAGAAGTAGGCCATATCGACTCAATCCGAAGTATGCAGAGGCGATAAAGGCAGAGATTACAAAATTAGAAGAAGCAGGTATAATTGTGCCAGTAGAACATTCCAGGTGGCTTTCTTCTATGGTTATTGTGCCAAAAAAAAAATAGTGGAAAAATAAGGGTATGTGTTGATTTCCGTGCTTTGAATAAAGTGACTATTCAATATAGATTTCCTCAGCCCTTTACAGAGCAAGTACTTGAAGAGGTAGCTGCTCACACTTTGTATAGTTTCTTGGATGGTTTTAGTGGCTACAATCAGATAGTGATCCATCCTGATGATAGGGACAAAACAGCCTTTGTCACTCCCTGGGGCACTTATGTCTATACTCGAATGGCTTTTGGTTTGAAGAATGCACCGGCTTCATTTAATAGAACGATGTATCTGATATTGGGCAAATGGTTAACAACCTTTCTACGCATTTTCATGGATGACTTTTCAGTATTTTCAGGTACAGATAGAGGGGCAGCAGTTCAAGATTTCCATGACCATTTGGAAAATCTAAAAGAAATTTCTGAGCAATGTCTCAAAACAGGTTTGAAATTGAATCCTGATAAATGTCACTTTTTGGTCACTAAGGGCACTCTTCTTGGTCACATAGTATCTGCTGAAGGCATAACTATTGAGCCTGCAAAGGTTACAACTATTCTTTCCATGCCAATTCCACAAAGCCCAAAGGAAGTGCAAAGTTTCTTGGGCCATGCAGGGTATCACAGAAGATTCATTAGGATGTATTCGGAAATTGCTAAGCCCTTGTCAAGGCTTACCAGCAAAAAGATCCCTTTCTCATGGAGTGCTGAAGCTGACAAAGCATTTTGTGAACTAAAGTTGAGGCTATGTATTGCTCCACTTTTAAGTCTTCCTAATTGGTCATTGGAATTTCATGTGCATACAGATGCTAGTCTTCATGCTGTTGGTGCAGTTCTAGCTCAACCATCATCTCACAAAGTGGATAGACCTATCTCTTATGCAAGCAGACTACTCAACCAAGCTGAAAGAAATTACAGTACAACGGAAAGAGAAGGTTTGGCTATTGTATTTGCCCTTCAGAAGTTTCGATATTATCTCCTTGGTGTACATTTCATTGTTATTTCTGATCATCAGCCCTTGAAGTACTTGATAAACAAGCCTAGAGTAGCTGGAAGGATTTGGAGATGTTTACTCCTATTTCAAGAATTTAATTTTGATATTCATATTAAGCCAGGAAAAGAGCACTACATGGCAGATCAAGTGTCCAGGACGACAATGAGCAAAAATGCAAGAGGTATTAATGATGAATTGGTGGATAGCAATCTTTTTCTAGTAGCAATCCGGACTGGTTGGTATGATGAAATTCTCCATGTTCTGACTACTGGAAAGATCCCAGAACACTTGACACC
This sequence comes from Ceratopteris richardii, assembly GCA_020310875.1. Taxonomy (NCBI): domain Eukaryota; kingdom Viridiplantae; phylum Streptophyta; class Polypodiopsida; order Polypodiales; family Pteridaceae; genus Ceratopteris; species Ceratopteris richardii. The sequence goes on from MU260563.1 coordinate 123,781, forward strand.
TGTAGAAAAGAGAAGATTGCTCCTGAAAACCAAAGCATATTCTCTTATAAATGGAAATTTATATAAATACTGTCAAGATGATATATTGAGAAGGTGTGTCTATCCAGAGGAGGTAAATCTTCTGCTAGAGGCTGCACACAATGAAGGACATCTAAAGGGGGAAGAATTGGCTCATAGAATCATCCACAAAGGTTTATGGTGGCCTCATATTTTCAAGGATGCAATCAAGTTTTCTAAAGAATGCCACATCTGCCAGAGGTGTGCTCCCGCGCCAACCAGATTGAATTTCCAACCATTGGTCATATCTACAGGATGGCTCCCATTTGAACGATGGGGTCTTGATTTCATAGGACCAATTAGTCCAACTGGTCAACCTGGAGGAAAAAAGTATATTTTGATGGCCACATGCTATGCCACTAAATGGATAGAGGCTAAAGCTACTGTGGACTGCACGGCTTTAATAGTGGCTAAATTTATGCATAAACGTATTTTCTCAAGATTTGGTTGCCCACTGGAAATAACTAGTGATAGGGGCACACATTTTGTAAATCAATTGCTCCAGTTTATATTTAACAAGTACAAAATCTTCCATAAAAAATCTTGTGCCTACTACCCAAGGGCAAATGGCCAAGCAGAAAGCTCCAATAAGATTTTGATTGGATTGCTTCGCAAATTATCTTTCGATCATCAAAGCTCCTGGCCACTAGCACTGATCGGTGCAATCTGGGCTTTTAGAACCACGAAAAGGGTAACTATAGGCGAGACTCCATTTCGGTTAGTATATGGGAAAGAGGCATTGGCACCATTCGAATTCATTATCAAAAAGGAAATAGAAATCAAAACCATTGGAATTGAACCCCCCATTCAGAGATTGGTGGCATTAGAAGAATACAGAGAAGGAGCAACGCAAAAACTTCAGGTAACACAAGAAGAGCGCAAAAGACTGCATGACAGGTATCTGAGGTCCAATGAAGTACAGGAAGGATCCATGGTTTTAGTGCATCAGGTCCCAGCAATTCCAACCAAACTGGCACCCAAATGGATAGAACCTTACACGGTGATAAAGGTATTACCTCATGGAGCAGTACATCTGGAGGATTTGCAGGGTAAGAGGATACCCCTGGTCAATATTTCTAGGGTGAAGAAGTACCTGAATTAAGGTAAATTGGAAGCATATCATTCACGGATTTGCAGGGTAAGAGGATACCCCTGGTCAATATTTCTAGGGTGAAGAAGTACCTGAATTAAGGTAAATTGGAAGCATATCATTCACCGTACCTACTATATTTCATTTGGTGATTGCACTTATTATGAAGAAAAAAAAAAGTGTATGAAAAAAAGTATGAAAAAAAAAGGGTGAAAAAAAAAGTGAAAAAAATATATAAATATATATATATATTTATTTTTTTTATTTTTTTGTTTCTCCAGGGTGAAGGATTATCTCAGTCAAGTCAAGAAAGAAGAACTTCCTTCACTATCTTGTTTTCGGCTTCAGGAATTGCACCGGGACGGTGCAAAGACTTGATGTGGGGGTTTGTATCGTGGCATTTCCCTCTCTCACACCACCCCCTCAAACCACCCCCTCACACCACCCCCTCAAACCACCCCCTCACACCACCCCCTCAAACCACCCCCACCCCCTCAAACCACCCCCGCCCCCTCACACCACCCCCTCAAACCACTCCCTCACACCACCCCCTCCAACCACCCCCTCAAACCACCCCTTCACACCACCCCCTCAAACCACCCCCACCCCCTCAAACCACCCCCTCACACCACCCCCGCAAACCACCCCCTCACACCACCCCCTCAAACATCCCCCGCCCCCTCACACCACCCCCTCACACCACCCCCTCACACCACCCCCTCAAACCACTCCCTCACACCACCCCCTCAAACCACCCCCACCCCCTCAAACCACCCCCTCACACCACCCCCTCGAACCACCCCCTCACACCACCCCCTCAAACCACCCCCTCACACCACCCCCTCAAACCATCCCCGCCCCCTCACACCACCCCCTCAAACCACCCCCTCACACCACCCCCTCAAACCACTCCCTCACACCACCCCCTCAAACCACCCCCTCACACCACCCCCTCAAACCACCCCCTCACACCACCCCCTCAAACCACCCCCTCACACCACCCCCTCAAACCACCCCGCCCCCTCACACCACCCCCTCAAACCACTCCCTCACACCACCCCCACCCCCTCAAACCAACCCCTCACACCACCCCCTCAAACCACCCCCTCACACCACCCCGTCAAACCACCCCCGCCCCCTCACACCACCCCCTCACACCACCCCCTCAAACCACCCCCTCACACCACCCCCTCAAACCACTCCCTCACACCACCCCCTCAAACCACCCCCACCCCCTCAAACCACCCCCGCCCCCTCAAACCACTCCCTCACACCACCCCCTCAAACCACCCCCTCAAACCACCCCCTCACACCACCCCCTCAAACCACCCCCTCACACCACCCCCTCAAACCACCCCCTCACACCACCCCCTCAAACCACCCCCTCACACCACCCCCTCAAACCACCCCCTCACACCACCCCCTCAAACCACCCCCCCCCCCCCCCCTCACACCACCCCCTCACACCACCCCCTCACACCACCCCCTCAAACCACTCCCTCACACGACCCCCTCAAACCACCCCCTCACACCACCCCCTCAAACCACCCCCTCACACCACCCCCTCAAACCACCCCAGCCCCCTCACACCACCCCCTCAAACCACCCCCTCACGCCACCCCCTCAAACCACTCCCTCACACCACCCCCTCAAACCACCCCCACCCCCTCAAACCACCCCCTCAGACCACCCCCTCAAACCACCCCCTCATACCACCCCCTCAAACCACCCCCTCACACCACCCCCGCACCCTCACACCACCCCCTCACACCACCCCCTCAGACCACCCCCTCACACCACCCCCTCAAACCACTCCCTCACACCACCCCCTCAAACCACCCCCACCCCCTCAAACCACCCCCGCCCCCTCAAACCACTCCCTCACACCACCCCCTCAAACCACCCCCTCACACCAACCCCTCAAACCACCCCCTCACACCACCCCCTCAAACCACCCCCTCACACCACCCCATCAAACCACCCCCTCACACCACCCCCTCAAACCACCCCCGCCCCCTCACACCACCCCCTCACACCACCCCCTCAAACCACCCCCTCACACCACCCCCTCAAACCACTCCCTCACACCACCCCCTCAAACCACCCCCACCCCCTCAAACCACCCCCGCCCCCTCACACCACCCCCTCAAACCACTCCCTCACACCACCCCCTCAAACCACCCCCTCAAACCACCCCCTCACACCACCCCCTCAAACCACCCCCGCCCCCTCACACCACCCCCTCAAACCACCCCCTCACACCACCCCCTCAAACCACTCCCTCACACCACGCCCTCAAACCACCTCCTCACACCACCCCCTCAAATCACCCCCTCACACCACCCCCTCAAACCACCCCCGCCCCCTCACACCACCCCCTCAAACCACCCCCTCACACCACCCCCTCAAACCACCCCCGCCCCCTCACACCACCCCCTCAAACCACCCCCTCACACCACCCCCTCAAACCACCCCCTCACACCACCCTCTCAAACCACCCCCTCACACCACCCCCTCAAACCACTCCCTCACACCACCCCCTCAAACCACTCCCTCACACCACCCCCTCAAACCACCCCCTCACACCACCCCCTCAAACCACCCCCACCCCCTCACACCACCCCCTCAAATCTCATAATTTCCCACGACCTCCCACAAAGTTTTCATGTAATTTTGAATGGATATTTAGAGGGTCATTTCTTATCCAAACCCTACAGTGTTATATATCCTTGGAAAGCTCTCGATGAGTACTTTCCAATGGTGCAATAATACTTTGAAATCTTGGATCAATTTTTGACCACACCTCAAAAACCACCACAACTCCCCATAACTCACCCCCTATTCCCCCCAACCCACAAACCCCACAAACCCCACAAACCCCACACAACTCCAAACAACTCCACAACCCTCCACAATCCTCCAAAAACCCTGTAATCTCTCTCAAACTCGTCACAACTCACCTCCCACACCGCTCACTTAATATGAAGGATCAAAAGTTACTACAAAAATTAGGTGAAGGATGCGCTTCTCAGGGACATTCAAATATCACGGGCGGCACAAAGTGAGGATCTCAGCTTGCATTCAAAAGTGACAGTAAAGGCGTAAGTGGTAAAAGTAAAAGTGATGAAATGAGTGTTGCCGCCAACCATTCATGACGACTGCCTATTTTTGAGGATCCAATTCAAATCAAGTGGAATATTTGATCTACCCCTTCAATCTTGGTAATCAAGCGGCGCGTGATCAGTGGACGTGAGGAATCGGCAAGGCCCTCTTGGCCTATTGGAGTCTATAAAAACAATGGATTTATGCTCATTTGGGGGTACCATTTTTAGAGATACATTGGTTCACCTACGCGTACGTGCTCAAGACCTCTCTTGCACCTTGTGGTTTCAAGCCTATTATAGGAGCTACTCTGTAGTGTAGATACAGAGGGTAGGCTTCTCAGTGGAGGGCTATGAGCACTATAGTGTAAGAGAGTGGCTTGGATTTTTCTTTTCTGTGAGTCAGTGTTGCTGTTAAGCTCTATTCACTTGAGAAATTCTTTGCCATTTGTATTGTTCTGGGTTAATCTGCATATAATTGGCCCCTTAAGCTGATGGGAAGACTCTGTTGCATTGAGGTTATTTACTTTTAGGGTGGCATGTTAGCCCTAAGCTTGCACCATTGAGCATCACTCTGCCCAACCTTGTAATCATGTGATTCGAATCAAGAAGTATATGGTCTTCTGTAGTCATTCGTTGATTAATATTTCTAGATTATGTACAATTCTTCTTTCTGCTCACAGAAATGATAAAGGGTATATTTCCCTAAAGAGAACCCCCTTGAGTAGGCGACGTACTGGATGTGTTTAACCTTTATTCTCTACTTTTGATAAAAGTGGATACCCCAGTACCTCCTCTACACATGCAGGTATACCCCACAACAAAATGGGGTAGTAGAGAGAAAGAACAGACACATAGCAGAGGTAGCAAGGTGTATGCTCAATGAAATGAATATGCCACATTGTTATTGGGGAGAGGCCACATATACAGCCACATACATCATGAATAGATGTCCTACATCAGGTATACATCATCTAACCCCTGAGGAAGCATGGAGTGGAAGAAAACCTTGCATTTCACATCTTAGAATCTTTGGTTGTATATGCTATGTACATGTACCTCAAGAGTTGAGGTCAAAGTTAGATGCCAAATCTGAAAGGTGTATTTTTTTTGGGATATTCTATGGAACAAAAGGGGTATAAATGCTATAATCCCATCACCAAGGAGCTGAAGGTAAGTAGGGATGTTGTCTTTGATGAGTTGAAGCCTTGGTATGCATGCACAAGTCCATTGCAGGTTAAAGACATAGGTGAGACAGATTTGAAGAATGATGATAGAGTTCAAGAAAGCATGGATTTGAGTGGTCCAAGCAACTCATGCAACACAAGGACACCCTCACCATGGAGTGGAAGGCTTAGGGAAAGAGAGACCAGCTCTGAAGAAAGCAAAGTCAAAGGCAAAGAGAAGATTTCAGTTGAAGAAGGAAGCTATGTGGACGAGAGCATGTTGGAAGATGAAGAGATAGAAGAAATTCAAACTCCAGGAGTGGCAAAACAAAGAAAGAAGATGGCAACCACACCCAAAGGAAGTGAAAGAAGGTCTTCAAGAGTAAGATATCCAGTACAAAGGTTAACATATGATAATTTCATTGCAAAGCATTATGCATACATGACTCAGGTAATCAAGGACAAGGAACCAACTAGTTATGAAGAAGCTAAGGATTGCAAGGAATGGCAAGAGGCAATGAAGGAAGAGCTCAAAGCACTTGATGAGAACCATACTTGGAGCTTGGTACCAGCTCAAGAAGGCATGAAGGTGATAGGTAATAAGTGGGTTTACAAAATTAAAAGAAATTCAGATGGTTCCATTGATAGGTACAAAGCAAGGTTGGTGGCGAAAGGCTTCTCCCAAAGCTACGGGATAGATTATGATGAAACTTTCAGCCCCGTAGCCAAGATGCCAACAATTAGGACTTTGATTGCAGTGGCCACATCAAGGAAATGGAGCTTATATCAGTTGGATGTGAAGAATGCTTTCCTCAATGGAGAGCTTGAAGAAGTAGTCTACATGAGCCAACCTCAAGGATTTGCTAGTATGAGGTACCCAAATCATGCTTGCAAGCTAAGGAAAGCATTATATGGACTAAAGCAAGCCCCAAGGGCCTGGAATCAGAGGTTAGTGGATTATTTATCAAGTTGTGGATATAAAGAAAGTGTTGCAGATCCATCACTTTACATGAAGAAGCAAGGAGACAAGATGGTATACATATGCATCTATGTGGACGATTTGATCATCACAGGAAGTGATATTGCAGGTATTAAAGATATCAAATCAAAGCTAGGGAAGGAGTTCAAGATATCTGATCTTGGAACACTAAAGTACTTCTTGGGAATAGAGGTAATCTATGCACACAATGGCATCTTCTTGATTCAAAGAAAATACTTGTTGGATGTGCTATAGAGGTTTGGTATGAGTGGTTGTAAGCCACTTTCTCAGCCCATGGAGCCCAATACAAAGTTGGTTGCAGGTCAAGGAGAGGCTATACAAGATATTACACTATATAGAAGCATAATTGGTTCATTAATTTATGCTACATTCACTAGACCTGATCTTGCATATGTAGTAGGTGTTCTCTCTCAATTTTTGCATGCACCTACTCATGATCATCTTATGGCGGCAAGAAAGGTGCTTTGTTACATCAAGCACACCATCAACCAAGGTCTATTTTACTCATATGATGCTGATCTAAGAGTCAAAGGATATAGTGATGTTGATTGGGCAGGTAGCAAGGATGATCGAAGGAGTACATCGGGTTATGTTTTCATGATAGGTACAAAAGTGATCTCTTGGAGCTCTAAGAAGCAACCCACTGTTGCTCTTTCATCCACAGAGGCTGAGTACAGAGGTTTAGCATTGGCTACATGTGAGCTATTATGGCTTAAGAAGATACTTAAGGACTTGGAAGTGGAAGTGGAGGAGTTTCCTCTTTATGGAGAGCTTGAGGGGGAGTGTTGAAAGTTTTTCAAGCTCAAGAGTGTGGGAACATGCCCCAAATTGAACCTTCCACATCATCCACAATCAGAGGCTGATTTCCATGATTTTGAGGCATCCAATTATGCCCATAATGGAAAGAAGTTGATTAGAGAAGATTTAGCTCACCTCTTGATGTGATTGGACCTCACTTTTGACATGTATATGTTTTTGATTGGTTAAAGAGGTTAGTAGGTGGTCTTTAAAACCTCTAATGAGTTGTATTATGACTTAGAGTCGTGGAAATACGTGCCCAAACTGCCCCCTTGCTTAAGCACACCCCCTACTAGCTGTTCTCTGCATATTTTGCAGAAATTTCACTTTTACACACTCTATCTATCTAGATATTTTTGGCAGACCCCCCGATCTTGTAATTGTTGTTTCTCCTTCATCCGGAATCCATTTGCAATGATTTTTGTCTTGTTGGAAAGCTTATAAGTTCTACTTTGTCTGCTATAAGTCTCAGGTTCAGTGCCTGCACATGTGCAGAGAAATGTCCAGAATAGTGTCTGTCTAGTTAGCTCATACTATGTGAAGAGATCAAGTTATCTGTTTTGTTGCAGCTGGTTGAGGCATCATCTAGTATCCAAATGGAGTGATTTTACTCTCATTTGAAAGCTCTTAAAGTCTAGTTTATGCTTGCAAAAGTACATTTTAAATCTCTTCATATACTCAGAGAAACGTAGAAAATACAGAGCCTATGTCTAAAAACTTTCAAGATCCTAGGAGGGTTCATTTGCTTTTGTTGTGCACATAGGAGTGTTTATCCTCCAACAAATAAAAGATTCCTCCATAAATGACATGTGATTAGAACATATATAGTCTATGTACCACTTTGTGTCTTTGGGATCACTAGTGTAGCTATGTCACATGGCTAGGAGGGTCTGCTTCTCATCATCCTTCTTGGAATAGTTAACATAGTTCCCTTGCTCCTTCTTCTTCTTGTCTTGTCATCCTTTAACTAGAAATTTGAAGAAATATTATTCTCCTTACCACATATAAAACAATTTCCACCTTTATGAGGGTTGTTCTTCCCTTTGCCATTCTTTCCCTTCCTTGAATATGATGCCTTGATCTCTCCTTGCGAATATGGATCTTCTTCCTTAGACTGCTTCAACTTGCTTTTTCCTCCTGTCAAATTCTTTTCACTCTTTCCTTTGCCTTTGGGGACATATAGGACATGCAAGTTACCATCCTTCTTTGATGTATCTCCTATAGCAACCATGTCTGCCACTAGGTGTGGGATCAACTGCTCAAGAGTTCATAGACCATCTCTATACAAGATGGTAGTAATGATGGGTTTCCACATTCTTCCCCTCTTATCCCATTGAGAGTAATCTGCAAAAGGTCTTCCTCATCTACTTTGTAGCCAATGGATGCCAAATGCTCCCTCACCTCCTTCACCCTCAAGGTGAAGTCAACTATAGATTGACCACTACAGTTCTTAAAAAAATGGATTTCATTCTTAAGCTGCACCTTTCTACTTCTTGTGGAAGAGCATATATTTCCTGTAAGGCCTCCCAAACATCTCTAGCATGATCAGATTCTGATATCTAACCAATCATAGTGTTAGAGATTACCTGTGATATGTAGAAGATAGCTCTCCTATTCCTTTCCTCCCAATCCTTCAACATCTTCCATTCGTAATTGGTGACCTTTGGATCTTTGGGATACACATTAGGCTTATCTTTAATTCTGTTATCAAGATCTTGGTCACATGCACACAGAGTTTGCAAATGTAGAAACCACATAGAAAAATAGAGATGCCAAGAGACGAGATCAAACGCAATATTGGGTGCAATCTCCCCCCATGTTCTATGTTTTGATAGTCTAAACAGTGCATGTATTTATAGGAATTTTATATTATGTCGAAAAAAGTGGTTACATGAGAGCGGCTTCAAAAAACATGCGTGAAACTAAAAGTTGATGACTTTCATAGAAAGCCTTTCTTTTAATATTAGAAACTCTGGTCTACAATGACCCTTATTCTAACCACTATTTTTCTGACTATTTCTAACAATAGAACGTTCTATGCGGAACTAAATTATAAATCAAATTTATTGATGTAGGCCCTTCATGCTTTCATGCCCTCACAAATCTCCAACTGCTATATCAAAAACACCAAAACATATTAATACGTTAATAAATTAACACTCCAACAATGCATTGTTCAACATATTCCATAACGTATAAAATGGCTCTTAGTTAAAAAAGCAACTGCCCTCAGTTGATAAAATAAACTAAACATGGATGACCAGTCACATGTTTCATCACTGAATGAAAATAAGCATGTTCCATGTTAAAAGAAACATGCATGGAAATGTTCATGGAAGAATTACATTAATGTGTATGTGTATGATATGCAGAAATTAAGTGGTCAAATTGAGATGCTAATTGTGTTTTATGTATCCATTGATATTCTTCCATAGAGTGGTTCTTGTACTTAACCAAATATCGATGGTATTTAGTACTTGTGCATGTAGTAGTGACATCATGATCAATTATTTTCTCAGGATCCAAGATCTCAGATTGTTCTTCAATCAAAGGTGGGTCATCAAGAAGTGGAGTGAGTGGTAAAGTGCCTTTAAAAGGTTTAAGTAAATGAGATGGTATATCTAATCTAAATGAATTATCATTAATTTTTTTTATAATGCGGAATGGTCCATAATAGCATGGTGCAAGTTTAATTTTAGGATGTTGTAAACTATATTTGAGACGTCTTTTAATGATATGCAACCATACAAGATCATTTTCCTAGAATTCCTTGGCTAATCATTTCGTATTGATATTACATGTGTATCGCTCTTGACTTTACAGAAATGTCATATTGAGCAATAAAATCATCCATCGGAATGTCGGTTTTGGTGACTGACATGGGAGTAGGAAGCTTTTTACCATAAACAATTTCAAAAGGTGCATGACCAGTAGTGGTTTGTTGTGCTATTCTAAGAAAATTGAAGCAATGGCAACTTTTTATCCCAGTTAGTGGGACTATCTAATGAATAACAATGCAATAAATCAAGAATAGTACTATTTGTAGCTTCACTTTGTCCATTACTTTCGAGATGAAATGCAGATCTAAAATATATTTTAGAACTAAAATATTGAAATAAGAAAACCCAAAAATGATTAAAAAATCTACCATCACGATCAGATAACATTACTTTAGGAAATCCATGATGTGCGAAAATGCATTTAATGAATAACTTTGCAGCTTGAGGTGCAAACAAAGTTTTCCTACATGGAATGAAATATGCATATTTACTAAACCTATCAACTATTGTCCAAATCATATCATTGTGTGAGGAAGTGATGGGAAGACCTGTCATAAAATCCATAGAAATATGTTCCCATGGTTTGTTCGAAATGGGAAGTTGCATTAATAATCCAAATGGTTTACCATGATGACGTTTTACATGTTGACATACAATGCATTGAGAAACATAATGTGCAATTATTTTTTCCATGTGTGGCCAAAAGAAGAAATCTTTGTAGGACGAAATGGTGCTCTGTATGCCTCTATGACCCATGTAAGATGGTTCATGCATTTCTTTGATGGAAAAATCTTTAAAAGCTTGGGTTATGCATAATCTATGTTGAAAATAAAGAAAATCATGATGAAATGTATAATGTTCATCAGATAAAGATGCATTAGTGTTGAAGTTATGCCATGCATCTGAAAATACAAATCAAATGCATAAGTGGAAACCATTTCTTGAAAAGAATATTGTATTTGGATGGTAGAAATATTATGCAAAACAACGGAATGTGAAGGAAATCAGCTAAGAGCATCAGCTACAACATTAGCTTTACCAGGCTGATATTGGATCATGGGTTGGAAATTTTGAATGAATGATGCCCATTTAAGATGGCAATCAAAGATTAAGGGTTGATTTAATAAATGCTCAATAGTGTGTTGATCGGTTTTGATTAAGACCTCAGAGCCCATAAGATAGTGTTTCCAATTTTGCAAAACATGCACAACCGCTAACAATTCTTTATCATATGTAGTATAATTATTTTCTAAGGGCTTAAGCTTCCTACTCTCAAATGCAATGGGATGATCATTTTGCATTAAAACTGCACCTATCCCTGAACCACTAGCATCAATAACAACATGAAAGAGCTATGAAAAATCACGTAATTGTAAAACAGGTGCATGTGAAAGTGCATGTTTGAGTTTTTCAAAGGATTGTTATTGGGTAAGTCCCCATGCAAATTTTATTTTCTTTTCCAATAACAAGGTAAGGGGCAATGCTAAAGAAGAAAAATTCCAAACAAACTTCCTATAGAAACTAGCCAACCCAAGAAAAGAATGAACATCATTGACTGATTCTGGTGTAGGCCATTCTACTATAAATTTAATCTTTTTTGGATCCACATGCACACCTTCACTTGAAATAATATGTCCCATATATTCTAGCTTACGTTGAAAGAAGTAACTCTTTTGAGGATTAACGTAGAGTGTGTTCTCTTGTAGTAAATGAAAAACTATTTTAAGATGCTTCTCGTGTTACATTATAATGATTACCTTGAAATGCATCTTTTAGTTTATACAAAGAAGGAAACAATTTAATATAAGTTCTTGTACTAATAAATGTGAAATGAAGTCATGTGAACTACCATCGTCATATAGAATTTGAACCCGTTTGTTGTTTATAGTACCCTACATGCAAAGTAGAGAATGAAGAGAGATATCTTTACCCAAGGTACTTTAGTCCTTCTCCAATGATTCCTCTATCCAAAGAGGAGGAATTTCTTCATTATGGGCCTCCATGTTATGTAATTGAGCTAGAGCTCATTTCACCTTAATAGGTCACAATTGACACTTCATTTTTTTATGTTTAGGTGTGCCACAATTCCAGCAAGTGATTTGTGGTCGCTTCTGTTGGGCATCCATCACTGAAGTTTGTAGCGTAGGCGGTTTGGTCGGTTGGAAAGATGAAGCAAGAGGTGCAATTGAGTAATTGGATTGCGGTGCACGAGGAAAACTAGGGTAAGATGGGGCAAGAGTGACTTGGTTATGGACTGTAATTCTTTCTCTACATCATAGGCAAAAGATATAGCCTCGTTGAGGTTTGAAGGACGTAGGGTGTGAAGCTTAGCTTGGATTCCCACCTCCAAACCATCTTCGTATTTCCGCTGCAAGCTATCCTCCGGTACATCTTCAAGCATTCAAACTAATAGTAAATTTTACCAGAAGCGCTCTGTGTAGGTAGTAACCGTATGACCCTCCTTCCATGTAAGGGTCCTCCATGCACGTCGAACATGCAAATGGTATTGAGGAGGAAGAAAAGAATCCTTCACTTTCTGTTGGAAAGCCTTCCACGTTGTTGGATGCTCAGTACTGTGCCTCAGGACATTCCACTAGAGTTTAGCTTTTCCTACTAAATAGTTAGTGCCAAATTTGACTTCTTCACTTTTAGCATAGGTTTCATCATTATAAAAGTCATGAAACTGTGAAAGGCATTGCTTTGGCATCTTTGGCACTCAAGGCTCCCTTGGTGACCGTTGGCAGCCGTTGGCTACGCGAGAACCAATTTTAATGTATGAGTGGTAATAAGGACTTTTTGATTCACCAAGGTGGGAGGATTTTTGAACCCACAACCTCACCCACACAAGGGAAGTGTTTTACCACTACACTCTCTTTGTGTTGTCACTCTACTTCTCTTTTCTTATGTTTAACACGACTTTCATCTCTTTCTTACTTTTTCAATTCCCGAGAGCAACCATTCCTTTTACATTTTAACTCAAACAAACTAATTTTTTTTTTTACATATCTAGCAAGAAGGTTTTCTCTCTACATCCTCATGGACCCTATGAACAACATGGAGGATTTCGACGAATCACCTCTACCTGAGTTTACACTCGAGCAACAACTCGAGCTCCTACGGCACAAATTACAAGGCACTCAGAACAAGATCCGATAATGCGATGAGATGCTCGAAAAGATGCAAAATGATGAAGACAACCTTACAAGTCTGGTCAAAACTATTGTCTCTACCCAGTCGGATAGCACACATTCAAAGATTACGAGTAAGAATTACTAGTTTTTATGATTTGATGGCTGAAAGGATGGCCCTTTAATTCTTTCACAGTTATGCCTAAGTTCTATGCCTTAGTCCACCCCTTGGAGTAAACGTAGGTCTAAACATAGGTGTAAACGTAGGTTCTGGTTCTAGAACATGAACAGAAACAGAAACAGAAACCGCAACCGCAATGTTAATGGCAATAGAAACGAAACTGAAAATGAGAACAGGAATCGGAATCAAAAACAGACATGGAATCCGTAATCGGATTTTGATTCGGATTCTGATTGAGAATCGGATCGCAAACATAGAACAACAAAACAAAGATCAATTTGCCAAAACAAACAAAAACAGATCCCTCTATAGTGACAGGTGCAATCCTCTGATACCACTGTTATCAGGATCTTGCTCACATGCACACACAGGTTGCAAATGCAAAAACCACACAGAAAAATAGAGACGAGACCAAATGCAGTATTGGGTGCAATCTCCCCCCATGCAATCTAATTCGACAATCCACGGAGTGCATGTATTTACAAGAATTCTTGATTATGTCGAAAAAAGTGGTTACATGAGAGCGGCTTCAGAAAACATGTGTGAAACTAAAAGTTGGTGACTTTCATAGAAGCGGCCTTTCTTTTAATATAAGAAACTACAGTCTACAATGACCCTTATTCTAACCAATATTTTTCTAACTATTTCTAACAATAGAACCTTCTACGCAGACCTAAATTATAAATCGGATTTATTGATGTTCGCCCTTCATGCTTTCAGGCCCTCATGAACCTTCAGTTGCTATATCAAAAACACCAAAACAAATTAATACATTAATAAATTAACACTCCAACAATGCATTGTTCAACATATTCCATAATGTATAACAAATTCCACACACAATAGGCCATAAACCTTCTCTCATGAGGTATTTCATAACTGTGAACCTCCATGGCTAATAGTTTTCTTTATCAAACAACTCCACTTTTTGACCTAGATCTCCCATAGTGAATGGGAAGTTAGGGTTACACTAAAATGTACCTCTTAGCCTTGATGTCCAAGCTTTTGTGTTCATCTCTTGAAGTGTTCAAAGGATGTTTCTTGCTCTGATACCAACTGATGGAACTTAATCCCTCAAATTTGCACACTAGAAGTGAAATGAACCCAATACCTAGGTCCCTTCATACACCTTTTCGAACATCCTACATCAAAACTCTAATTTACATGGCTTACAAAGATCTAAATCACCTAAGCCTTCAAACACATTTAGTATGGCTTATTATCTTTCTAATAAGCTATACAATACCTCAACTAGATCTCTTTAGGTCAATCGACAACTTTGTAGAAAACAAACTATGCAGAGATGTAGGATATGCATGAGTTAGGGTTATAGAGATACACCAATTTCTCTATGCATCAAATTGATCTCAAGAAGCACTCTTAGGGAAACTAAGTCACATATATAAGCTATATAAAACACTTTAAACCTCTTGAGTTGGATATTTACACAGATAATTACAACTATTATAAGTAGACTATGTCCATACCTACAAGAGACTAGAGGGGATGTGGCATGATAGCTCCATTTTACTCCTCCTCTATGCATGTAATACCCTCCTCTACATTTTTGCTAAAATGGACTACTATTTTTTAGCTTCTTGAGCCTTGGTGGACTCTGTTTTGTAGCGTCCTTGAGTATATGTCTCTTAGTCTTCAATAAGGTACAACACTTCCATGCATTTGATGACTCCTCACCTCCTTTTATAGGCTTCGGATGCCTCTCTCAACTTTTCCGCTCCCCTGGGACTGCCTTGCTCAACCTTGGCCAACCTTGAGACTTCCCTAACTGATCTAAGTGCTTAACTGTTTCCTCATTAAGTCTTTTGACTCATTTATCTGCCTAGAGCTTGCATAGTTCATATTTTCAACATTAATTACCCTAAGCAAGTACTAAAATAAGTGAGCCAACATTTTTCGCCTTTGAATTTCCATGCCGCTATGCTTCAATTTGCTTTTTCATCCTTGGAAGTACATAAATATTCCTTTGTGGTTGGGATATTAAGCTTTGAGCTCTATGTGAATCTCATGCTTTCTCCACATTCATTGACCTTTTTGTGGTAAAATACTATGTGGATGGAATGTCAGTTGGCGAATATCTTGCAATGTTATTCTTTACTATCTATTCTTGATGGATAGAAAAATTATCCCACCAAGATATTGAGATATCAATCTCAACATGGATGATCGTGGATGACACTGATCACTTTTTGATTTCTCTGACATATATATTCATAACACCAACATATACCATGGATGCTTTAGTGATTTGTACAAGATTATCTACCGAGAATGATGGCACATTTATTTCTTGCTAGCATACTCATTCATGACAATTAGGATTTTACTTATGTACTCTTCTTTATACATTGCACTAGTTCTATTATTTGGTTAGGTGAATCTTGTATATTCTAATTCTATAATAGAGGAAGAAGGAGAATATCATTCTTCATTGCCTCAATCTATACTTGCTCTTTCAATGTGAGAGTGTTCCAAAGAGATCTTTTCCTTATCACCTTTCCCTTAACATGTATCAGAATCTATGTGGTTGTAGAGAGCTCAAAGAGAAGGCTGATAGTGAAGAGCACAAGAGAAGGCATGGAGAAAGGAGGCTTCACAAAAATGATCTAGGATTGTATGAAATTCAGAATGATCTCAACCTCCATCTAGGGCCCACGTAGAAACAAGGTCATTTTGCAAAACTATAAGTTGTGTTTTTTTTTGGCAATACTCAAATATTCAAGATCTCCAAAATTTTAAGAGATTTCGTGTAGCATTGATTCACGAACACTATGTTTCTTTGACATTAAAATATCACATCATAGTGCGACAATGTTCAAGCTTAGGTACTACTTCTAGTATTTCAAGACTGTTGTGAATTGATATAGAAATGGAAAATGATGATGGAATGAGTTAACTTATGAGAAATACATTGAAAAGTAATAACTTTCATGCTTGGAGATTCAGGTTGATGAATGTTTTGATGGTTAAAGGCTACTGGAAGTATATCAAAGTAGAAAATGAAAATGCTCCATATTTACCAAAGAGGAATCAGAGCTATAGACCAGTTAAGAACATATGAAGAGTGGAATCAAGGGATCATGTATTGGCTCTCTATTAGCTACAACAAAAGGATGTATTTTGCATTCGATGGATCTAGAGAATGCGTTCCTACATGATGAGTTATTGGAATAAGTATACATGGATGAGCCACAAGGCTATGAGGTTTAAAAGCACCCAAACATGTTTGTAGGTTGCATAAAGCTTTGTATAAGCTTAAACAAGCCCCACGTGTTTGGCATGCAAGGATTGTAGATTATTTAACCACCATTGGATTGTCTATGTGTGATGTAGATCACTCATTAGACACAAACAAGGGCGATGATGGCATCATGATTGTGGGTATTTATATGGATGACTTGATTGTAGGTGGTGATAATGAAGGAAGCATCTATGAGGTAAAGTTACTCCTTATGCAAGACTTTGACATGAAAGATCTTGGTGTGTTGCATTATTTTTTGGGATTGGGTTTATACACACAAAAATAGGTATATGGAAGTCCCAAAGGCAATATGCCTTGACTATGTGGCAAAATTATCATATGGATACTTGTAAGTCAATTTCCATGCCATTAAATTAGAACTTGAAATTGGATACTAGATCAGGTGAAGCATTGGGAAATGCTACTAGGTACAAGAAAATGTTGGAAACTTTGATATATTTGACAATTACAAGGCGTGATCTTAGCTATAGTCTTAGACTTGAATGTCAATTTATGCATGTTCCCAATAAACCACATTTAGATGCTTTGAGATGCACTATATGATATGTGAGCACTACTTTGGATTATGCATTGTTTTATGAAGTTGGTGCAAAATTGTAGGCTCATGGACATAATGATGCAGATTGGGCTTGTAGTATTCTAGATAGAAGATCAACTAGTGGATTTCTATTCTCACTTGGAAGTGCAGCTATTACATGGAGCAGTCAGAAGCAACCCACTGTTGCTTTGTTGACTACAAAGGCTAAGTCTAGAGGTGCTACAATGGCATCATGTGAAGCATCTTTTACATTGGTCTAATTTCCCCCGTCGAGAATTCGGTCACATTAGAATCGATTTCATGTTCTGAATGAGAGAATGCCATAGTTCATGAGCTTAAATTTCCATATGAAACAAGGCTACCTTAAGATACCATCTCTTGTTGGGGAAGATATGCAAGTGCGGCTAGTTCTTGAAACTCTGTGTCTCATCCAATTTGTTATCTTTGATCCATCTGAATCCTTCAATTTGCGGGGAGTCATGTCCGAGGCAAGATTTTGAAATTTTTAAGAATTTATTGAGTGCCTTAATAGGGACAAATCTTCCTAGAGTTAATTCTGTTTACGTGCAGCCGCTTTGAGCACAAACATTTTCTTGATGATTCTATTATCACTCATTGACATGCAGGAAAGAATTCGTACAACGTATGTGCGGATCTTTCTTGAAGGTCTTTCACTTTATTACTTCATTAACGAAGTATATAAGCTGTACATACTTTCCTCAATCCTAAGGTTACGGCATATTTACTTAGTACTGCATGTTCTTTAATTTGTACATGCATATACCTTGGTAAGGAGTATCATTACATACAATGTTATAAGTACATTCTATAATTCATGTTGCAATTCTTTGAATTCGCTTGAAGCATTTTTGGGAGCTGTTTAAGTCGGTTTGAGTTTGCATAGCCTGTGCTTGCTGATAGAGTGAAATGAGGACTTAGTGAAGCAAACGACGAGTTCAGATATTGAAGAAGAGCTCCTGAAGTAGAAAGACAAGCCTATTAAGAGTCTATTTCTACATATTCAAGCTTTCTCGCAGATAAATTTAGATCATACGATCAAGTAATGAATAGTAATCTAATTGGTGAACAAGATCTAGAAGTTTAATAACGTTAACTACCACCGTGTACATGAAGAGTTTGATAACTACTTGTCTAACTAGGAGTCGATGAGTTGGATTGGAGAGAATGGTGAATGATGTAATACAAGGTTAGCAGATTGGATTGGGGCATTTAATATACTACACGTATCTACATGTTTTCTAGGAAACGATGGTGCTGAAATTTAGGGCTGTATTGATTGATGAATGTGAGTTCAAAGGTCTGTGACTTTGGTGCCTGGTATTGATATATTGATAGACTATGTGACTTGAATGTTACATGAAAAATGTTCGAATTTCGAGTGGTCTAAAAATATCATACATATTGAGACTATTTCAGTAAGGTCAGAGCTTGCATTCTGATGGATCGTCTTTTATGCATCTAATGTGGTGGAGTTTGCGAAGCTTATCGAAATTGCAAACTATATGAAATATATTATAGAAGCTTGCCTTAGCATCCAGATGTTTTATATCAACATGAATGAAAATTAATACCTTAATGGAATATTGCAACAAGATAGATAAATGTACATAGATATCTATATATATCAATCTATCTACATCTATCTATCTATCTATCTATCTATCTATATCTTAACTATCTATTTATCCATCTATCTCTCTATATGTATCTATCTATCTATCTATCTCTCTCTCTCTCTCTCTCTCTCTATATATATATATATATATATATATATACATATATATATATATATATATATATATATATATATATATATATATATATATATATATATATATATATATATATATATATATATATATATATATATATATATATATATATATATGCATGTATTTATATCTTTTATCTATATCTATACCTCATGCATAGTGTGTTGGAGGAGATGGTGGATAGTTTCCAGAGATGAGATGGTGCTACAAATACTCATTTCACACTAGCGAAAACTAAGTTGAGTAGTGAAAAGTAGTCCTCTTGAACTTTCTAGGAAGCACAAATAATCACCCAAGTACTTTGAAAGATGATCCTCACATCATTAGATCCAAAAAGATAAGTTAGAGTTTCATTGTGAACAAAAAACTTGCCATTTTGTTCACTACCCGTCCTCAGAGAAATGGACAAGACTCCTTCTTTGCTAACAATTGAAAACAATCCTTTTGGGCTTATCTACTTAACTTGGGTAGCTAACATGCACAAGTTATTTCACTTGAAATGATAATTTATAATCAAAGAATGATGCTTAGGAAGTTAGAGATGCATCCCGATATTTTTGGGAGTTGACAATATGTAGAGCATAGGACTATGTTTATTTCTTGTATCTTCAACTTCAAAGGTAAAATGTTGACTAGGATTATCATCTTTTGCAATCCTCTTGAAGCCTTGTTGAGCGTCCTCCATGTATGCCTCCTTGTGAATCTAACATGTACACCCTTCTCAACCATCCATCCAACATTGATTAGGTTTTTGGTTATTATTGGCACATGCAATACCCTACTTAGAAGATTCATGTTACCATCAGATGCTTCAACATTTCCAATCTTCTTTACTGAGTGCCTAGTCTCATCACCTGTCTCATCTTCATGCTTTACCTTGCTTGGTTTTCATATTCGTGAGTACTAGGGAATCCGCTTGATCATCTATATAGTTTTTGTAGCCTCTTCTGCTTATGAAGCCTCCTTGATAGTTGTTGTTGTAGCCTTGGTTGTAGTTGTGATGGTAATTGTTTCCTCCATTATTGAACATAGATCTTGATTGTCCATAGCCTCCTATGTCTAGGCCTCCTCCTCTCTAATTATTTGTGTTCTTGAAGCATTCATCTGTGGTATAATGGGTAACGCCAAAAAATGTTGCACGGTGAAGAATTTTATAGTCTCCCCTACCTTGCTTCCTCCTCTGCCACTTCCTCTAGTACCTCTTCCTCTACCTGTGAAATTCACTTGAGACGTAATTCCATCTTCTTCATTCTTCTTACCTTTGCCTTTATCTTTACTCTTATTTTTATCTGTATAAAGGGCAGAAGATTGATTACCTCTAGAAGTATCTCCATTCTTATTGAGCTTTTTCTCATGTGTGAGAGTTGTCTCATGTGTGAAGTATCTACATGTCCATTGTTGTGGTAAAGGACTCCGATTTGTCATTAGCCTTGATGCCATTGATGATCTGCCTTACTCTCTGGTCCTCTTCTATTTCTTCTCCGATACTCCCAAGTTGATCAACTACATCCTTCATCTTGTTCACATATTCAACTACACTTTGCTATGGTTGCTACTTCAAGGGGTTGTGAACTCCATCCAAAGTTGGTTATTTTCGGCCATTGTATTTGATGAGAAGCATGAAGATAGTACCTCCCAAGTCTTGTGGGAAGTCTTACAATTCCTAATCTAAGGTAACAACACATCAGATATTGAATTATGTAAGACTTGGCTAAAGCTTCCTTTGCACACCAAGCATCTATTCTCTCTAGCTCCTCTCTTGTAGGTTGGTGTTTGGTTCTAAAGGTTGGCATTTCTTCATGTCCACATATGTATCCATACAAGCTTCTTCCTTGGTGGTAGGCCTTCATCCTTGGTGGTAAGCCTTCCTCCTTAGGGAGCTAACTAGATAATTTTCTTTGTCCAATTTATCAATGAATTATGGAAATCTATCTCCCATTTTACCTTGATGTTGCTCTAATAGCACTATTGAAGGAGATGGTGGACACCTTCCAGAGATAAAATGGTGCTGCAAATTCTTGCTTCACACAAGTCAAAACTAAGTTTAGTTCTGCAATGTAGACCTTTTGAGCTCTCTAGGAAGCACAAATAATCATCCAAGTACTTTTGAAGATGATCCTCAAATCATTCGATGAAAAGAGATAAGTTGGAGTTTCATTGTGAACCAACAACTTACCATTTTGGACACTACACCTACTAAGATAAATGGATAGTACTCCTTCTTTGCTAATATATGAACAAGATGCTTTTGGGCATATCTAATTAACTTAGATAGCTAACGTTCATAGGTTATATCACTTGAAATGATGAATTATGCTCAAATAATGATGCTTAGCAAGTTAGAGATGCATCCCGATATTTTTTGGAGTTGACAGTATGCACATGAGAGGAGAATGTTTTGCACATATCTCAAGAGTTGCTGAGCCAATTGAAATGAAACTTTGTAGCAAGAAAGTAAACACTTAAATGAATCTATTCTAACTTAAATCACTGCAAATGATCAAGTACATGCTCATAAATTGATCAAGGAATTTCATCATTCTGAGTGACACATGATAGAGTAGAAAAGATGTGATACGAGAAAACTATATGTATTAATGCCCATAAATTAGATTGACATTGGTAGTGGATAATTTCCAAATTTTAGGGCAATAGAAGAGCTATAATGTGAGCTCAATATTCCACACAAATTCCTCTAAAATCTCTGCTATATCTAGCTACAATCCACACGACTAGTTGATGCTTGTTTATAGCCTTTTGTTGAAGCCAAGAATCAAGCATGTATTTGAATCTTTACCTAAAAGTGTTCCAAAGTTTTAGGAATGGATTGCCATAAATCCTCACCAAATAATTCATGGAAAGATTCTCCTAGGAACTTGTGATTGGAAGTGATTCCATACATGCATTTTTACAAAGAGTAAAAAATCAATCTTTAACAAGAGCTCATTCATGTGCTAATACATGAATGCACATATGTTTTTTAGGATAACTGATCAAGCATTTAGGCTTCGAGTAATTGCACCAACATAATGCAATGCCAAAATTGTGTAGACCATAAAAAATATACTATCTTGAGTTTCACCATTTAAACCCTTAGGTTTATAAATGCGTTTTATCCCTAAGTGTTAACTTTGATATCCAAACTTTGAGATAATTCAATTCAATGTTACTATATTCTCCAAGTTCTTTTACTACATTAATCAATTTTTCCATGTATAGGGAGGGATATACCTTGATTTTGTATACTTATATTACACAAGATACTGACATTGCATTTGTCTATTTATGTAGTAGCTACTTTGAATCCAAGAAAGACCTTCCTTTTTTCATTCATGCCTCAGACACCTAGCAACTTTGTAGAGGAGGTCCTAGGGTATCCAGTTTTGCCAAATTTCCAAACTATAGAGGAAGCTATACTCCCACATTTCTAATACTTCTTCTACTCAACGGAGGTACTTCCTTAGGGAGCTATATCCTATAATATTTTTGTGTAAGGATGCACTAATTGACCATAGAGGAGCCCTACAGATACAAAGAAAGAAAAGGACAATTGCACATATGAGAAAACCCAAGCTTCTTAGCTCACTAAATGATTATAGAGGGTCAAAATTTCTTCAAATGAATAACACAATGGGCTAGCATGCCATTCCGAAATACTAGACAAAACCAACACAATAAGTACTAATCGACAAAAGAATAATGTAAGGATGAAGAACTTTCTCCAAGAGAATTGCAATAGGATCATATCAGTAGACTATATCCAAGCCACTAAATCACGCTGTAATACTAACAGCCAACTCCATTGGGAGGCCCATGCTTTGTATAATCATCATAGAGTGACCTCAAAAACATTTTGCATGTAGCCCTAGAATGTAGAGAATGGTCCAAAAAATAGCCCCAACTAGCAAGAGAATACTAGTATGGTAATCTAAGCCTTCGACAAAGTTAAGAGTTAATGATCATGGTCCTCAGAGGTAATGGTGATGGTAATGCTGATAACGCTAATGCCCCTCAATTAGTGCCAATCATCGGCTTATGTAGACTCTATAGGGTCTTGAACCAAAAGATGCAAGAGTAAGCTAATTATGGCTGTGGCAACCAATCTCAAATACGCCTTTCAAATATAGCGTCTAACACTGCTAGGGCTTGGCAATCATATTCCATCACAGGAATGGTGGAGCCCATCATAATGTGGTAGTTGCCTAGTTGATGTAGCTAAATCAAGTAGTTGCCCAGGTTCATAACTCTTTTCATAGACTCCCACATTTTTGTTGTCCTGCATGAGGAAATACATGCTAAGTTCCTCTCGAGGCTTCATTGTTATACCAATGCTCATAGAGCTTATCATGAACTGTCAACAGTGTTTGAGTGATTCTAGATGCGTTACCCTTCCTCATAAACAGGGCCTTCTTTGAAGCAACTTGTTTGTTTGTTGCACCTTCTCTGTGGCTTTCGTTCTAACTCAAGAGCCTCCTCAAGCTAAACTGTTTTTCTTCATTGTCCATAGCGGATTGGTGTAAAGACTAAAATGCCAATGCCTCGAAAAATGTCGTAAGCAGACTAGAAGCTAAGTTGTAAACGAACCAAATGATGTAACATAGACAACCGAGCCTTATCATGCCTTTACCAAATTTCGTTCCGAGAGCTCAAAGTGTGAGGGTTGTTCTGAGCTACGGGTGCTTTAAATACCAATTCCCACTGGCGTCGTCCTTGCTTAGTCTGGTCCCAGTCTGCTCAGTGGGAGACCGGCTTCTATCATGCAAAAATGTAAACATGAGAGAGAGAGTGTGAGAGAGAGAAGGCAGGTGCGAGAGGTTGTTGGCACGGGATAGCACGGAGAGTCGGCTCGCAAGATGGCACACAGAGAGGGAGGCTTGTGCGGCTTCGTGGTAGGGGAGATGGCGGGCTGGGGGAGAGAGAGAGAGAGAGAGAGGGAAGATGCGGCGTTTGGGGGGGTGGGGGGAGGGGGGAGGAATGGCAGGGTGGCGGAAGAGAGACACTATGGGGCTGCGGGAAATGAAAGATGGCATATTATATATATATATATATATATATATATATATATATATATATATATATATATATATATATATATATATATAGAGAGAGAGAGAGAGAGAGAGAGAGAGAGAGAGAGAGAGAGAGAGAGAGAGAGACGCTTGCGGGGCTGTATGGCCACTGGCAAGGGAGATGGCGCGATGGTATATATATATATATATATATATATATATATATATATATATATATATATATATATATATAGAGAGAGAGAGAGAGAGAGAGACAGAGAGAGAGAGAGTGAGAGAGCCAAAGAGATTATCCGGCTGTGGGGTAGGGGAGATGGCACAGTCGTGGGGAGAAAGGGTGAGAGTGATATATATATATATATATATATATATATATATATATATATATATATATATATATATATATATATATATATATATATATATATATATATATATATATATATATATATATATATATATAGAGTGAGAGAGAGAGAGGACTAAACACTTCTACACTTCTGCCATATGGACACCTACAAGCAGCAAGGCTTGGTGGATATGAAACACATAAGAAAAGTCTTACCACGATTGTACTTTCGAGGTTAGGCTGCCATCTTGCTAGGGTTTCTCTCTAGTCTGCCTGTTTTCTTTCTCTGTGTTTCGTTCGAAGTCCCTTCGTACCCCTTGCGAGGGGGGTCCTCCTTTGGGAAGCTCCTAGTTCAATGGCTTTGCATGAAGCACTTAGGGATGGCTTGGCGGGCTCCGCTTTACTTCAGAGTGGACATCTTGGTGTCCTTCATTCTTTGTTGAACCCGACCTTCGACTCCTCCAATGGGAGACGCATGGAAGTCAATGCGAAAGAAATGTCGTCAGCAAATGAGGAGTAGCAGGTAAACCTGAACCACTCTTTCTTTCAACAGAAGCAACCTGGTATTTCGTATGCGAATGTAGTGAGCTCTCAGCCGGGACCCTTCTCTATGTTCAACTCTCAAGCTATTCCTGGTATGCCCTCTACTTTTGTTGTGAATAAAGCTAATAAGGGTAAAGAAAAGGTTGAAGGTGATGACAGAGAGATGAGGAATGAGACTAGGCCTTGCCCTGAACATGCTATCAACTTGGATCCAAAGACAGAAGATAGAGATGATTGTACACTGGTCATTGAATCTGCCTCTCTTGACAACTGGAACAATCATCTAACCGAGAAAGTGGTTATAAGACTCTGTCATGGAGCTAGACCCGCACAAGAAAACCTTAAAAGCTGGATGAGAACTAACTGGGAAAGTCGTAGCCTATTTGTTAAGCATATTCAGTATTTGCCCAATAACTACTTTTTGTTTTTCTTTGAGGATGCTCACAATGCTATGGAGGTGATTGTAGAAAGTCATTGGATTATTAGGAATACTCCAATATCATTCTTCAAATGGTTTCCTGGCTTTAATCCAAGGGGGGCCAAACCCACTAAAGTGCCTATTTGGATTGAATTTCTTGACGTACCAGTTGAATTATATCCTTGGATTGAGCAGCTGGGTAATTTGGTAGGCAAAGTGTTGGGTCAAAAACCAAGAAATGGGTTTAATCCTAAATGGGATCCCCAATTGCTAATTGAAGTTGATATATCTAAGAGTGTGAAGCCTTTACTTATTCTTAAAAATTCTGAGGGTTGCAAGTTACATGAACAAAAAGTTTTTTTATAAGAATCTTCCTAATGCATGTTTTCACTGTTATCAACAGGGGCATTTGATTAAAGATTGCCCAAAGATGAGATTGAGTTAGATAAAAGAAAATAAAGGCGAGACTTCCACAAAGCAGGTGTCAAATAATCTTAAGGCAGAAGCTAATAAGGAAGAACACTGGGGGAGAAAAGTCCCCACCCATAATAGAAGGAAGCCAATAAATACTGGCCTGAAACCTGAAGTTCTAATAAAGAAAATTAGTAACCCTTTTCAAGTGCTAGAAGAGAACAATGATACTACAGTTAATGATTGCAATCAAATAGATCCTGTTAGGTTTGCTGGTAATAGTGATGACTGCCAAGGGGTTGAGACTGGGTGGACTGTGGTTGGTAAGAAGGGTAACCTTCAATCGTGCTCCCCATGTAATGGTAACTCTTGTGATTCTGTATCTTCATATGGTGATGAAGTTAAGATTATGATGACTACAGATGACACATTCAGTGAACAACTAAACAAAAATGATGAGGAAACTTTTCTGCATGTAGGAACAAGTTTCCCACCTGATATTGATGTGTCTATGTCTATTGATAGATCAGTAACCCCTCTACCTAAAGATAAGGGTAAGCCTAAAAGAAAGGAGGCTATTAGAACCTCCAGCTCGGCGGTCAAGCCTCTGAAGAATCATAAGAAGTGAGATCGGCTGGGAAGTACTTCTCTTTTCTGTCTTTATGGATAAAATCTCTATCTTGTCTTTGAATGCTAAAGGGATCAATGATCCTAATAGATGCAAGGTTATCAGTAATTGGCTAAGAGACTCCTCCTTTTTACCTCACTTTATCTGCTTACAAGAATTAAAGGTGGGTGGGTTCCAGTTGAACTCTAACTTGCAGATTGTCTCCAATAATACTTCTTGGTATCACACTAGGAATTGTGGTAAGGATGGAGCTGCCATTGGTATTAATTCTAACCTTGAGCACCTTGTGGTTGAAGTGTTGTATAGTGACTCTAATCAGTGGGTTGCTTTGAAGTGTAAGGAACCTCTTTCCTTTACTACTGTGAGTGTTTATGCTACCAACATCTCCTTGGACAGATCAAGATGTTGGGAGGAAATTAGTAAGTTGAATGGTGACATTATCCTGATAGGAGATTTTAACATGGTCACTAACTCCTCTGATAGAACTGGTAATATCAATAATATTCTTGGCGCAAACTCCCACCCTTCCACCCCCCACATCCCCTGTACGTCCACGCCCCAAACCCACACCCCTCCTTATGGTTATGGGGGTGCGATTCAAAGCTTTGGTCGGAAGACTAGCCATGGTTCTCTTAACTCCAGTAGTATATAGAGTGGAAAGGGAAGTAGCTATGACAGCACTCCTATAGGTGGTGCATATGGAAAAATTACACCTGGTAGAAACCTTTGAAGCAGTGGGCCGATTGGACACGGCAGTGCTATCATGGTAGAAACCTTTGGAACAGGCTATAGGCTTGGTAGGAGCTCTAACATGGTTGGTTATGGTCACAAATAGCGGAACATATGCACCGGGAAACAACTTCTACCAAGTGGAGGAACATTTAAAAATATCAGTAAAATGTGTAAATTGTAAAAATGAAAGTTGCCGCCAACCATTTATGACGAGTGCCTATTTTTGAGGATCCAATTCAAAATCAAGTGGCATATTTGATCTACGCCTCCAATTTTGGGCAATCAATTGGCGCATGATCAGTGGACGTGAGGAATCGGCAAGACCCTCTTGACCTATCGGAGCCTATAAAAGCAATGGACTTGTGTTCATTTGAGAGATATACACATATATATTTACGTACGTATAGGGGTCCTCTCTTGGCACTCTGCGGCTACAAGTCTACTGTGGGAAGTCACTCTATGGTGAGGATACAGAGTGTGGGCTTTCCAGTGAGGACTAATAGCACTATAGTGCAAAGTTAGTGGCTTGGTTTTGTCATTCGGTGTGAGGCATTGGTATTCCGTGCTCTCATCTAGAGCAAGTTTTCATAATTTGTATTGATCAATGCAGTTTACATCTAGTTGGGTTCTTTGTACGGATTGGATGAATCTCTTGTATTGATGTTGTTAGTTCTGGAGTGGCATGTTAGCCCAGAAGATCAACTTTAGAGCATTTCTTTTGCCTATCTTGTAATCCTTTGTGTGATCAAAGGAGTGGTTTCATCATTTACTATTGCCATTATCATTGATGTTCTCTCTGAGTGTCTACATTACTGCACAATTATTGTCATCTGCCTACTCACAGAAGTGTTAAAGGTGACGTACTCGAAGTGTATATTCTCTACTCTTGTCAAAAGTGGATACTCCAGTATCTCCTCTACAGTTTGGCACACCCGGTGGGACCCTTGCATTTTTGTGAGAGGCCCTAAGGATAGTAAATAGTCCTCTTTTTCAGTATTTTTGCCCTATTGCATTTGCAAGTAGGTACATGACCCATACGTGAGTAGATAAGGAGCCTCTTTGTGTACGAAGGAGCCTTAACAAGTCAGCTATATCTTCAACTAGTGAACCTACCTCCCCTCTACCCTCCTCGAATTTATCTATTGATTTGGGTGCAACACCACTGTCAAAGGAGAAGCATAGGAGAACATTAGACTTCTCCTCAGATACGTCAAAAGAAACACCAATGCAAATGGAGGATCTCACTCATATACTCTCCAGACTCAATATCAAGTTCCCTACCTTCAAGGGACAAGCTTATGAGGATGTTGATGATCATGTGCGGAGGTTCATATCCTTACGCCGTGGACGAGGTCTACAGAATAGAGAGGATGCAATGCTGGTACTCTTCCCATCCACGTTGGAAGGCCTTGCCGACAAATGGTACAGTCAATATGCAGGTGGCCATTTTGCTACATGGGAGGCTCTGAAGATGGCATTCTCACAGACATTTCGACCTAGTGACTCCTCGGAAAGAGCTCTAGACCAGCTCGAGAATCTAAGGCTAAGATCACATGAATCCTTCCATGAAATTCACAATGGGACAAAAGCACTTGTTGCACGTCTTCCATATGCTGCAGGTGATTTCTTGGTTAAAAAATGGATAGAAAAAGTTCTGCCCGGGTCATCTCAGCAGAAGCTACGTCTCTTAGATTGGATGCAACCCTCAATGATTTTGTTGCAGCAGCATCACGCATTGAAGAAGCTAGGCAACATTTTGAAGGGGATACACAATGGAATTATGCTGCAGAACTAGACCCTATTGGGCAACTGAGGAAGGAACTGGAGGCATTGAGAATGCAACAAAATCAAGAAGAAGAGAAGCTCTTGCCACCAGTGCGTTGGACTGATGATGAAGTAGCCCAACTTCGCTGTGAGTTAGAAGATTAGCGGACCACTCAGGATATAAGAAGGAAGATTTGGTGTACAATATGTAACAACAATGGACATTCCAATGCTAATTGCCCTAACAAGGTAAGTTGTCAATTTTGTGGAAAGGATGGTCATGAAGCTAGTGATTGTTACTACCTCAAGAGTACACAGCAACGGGGTAACCCTCAAGCTTTGGATTTGTATTATGTTACTACTTCAAATGCACCTAATAGAGAGGAGAATCAGCCTGCAAAGCCGAGATATAATAGGCCCTTGATGTGCTACCGTTGTGGTGAGTATGGCCATATGCGAAATAGGTGTTCCCTTCCAGAAGATGCACCTCCTTGTCACCATTGTCTAGAAGCTAAGGATCACTATACCAAAGAGTGCCCAAGAAGCCGTCTTGCTCTAATCCACATGATTGTAGTCTCTCCACAAGAAGAAGGTATGACCATGCATTCTTATGCTGTTTCATCCTCTACAATCCCCATGATGACTAGAGCCGGACAAGCAGCAACAATCCGTAGAGAGGAACAAGAAGGAATCCAGGATAAAGAGAAGGAAAAGAAGGTTGGGTGGAAGGACCAAGGAAACATTGAAGGAGCTTATGAAAGGATGGCTACTTCATTAAGGGACCAACCAACAAGTCTACATGAAGACACACATGAGGTAAACATTGAGTAGGTTTTGAAAGGCATTCATCACAAGGTTAGTCTATACGAACCTATAAGGATTCTAGAGGAGGTACTGGGCTATCCACCTTTTCAAGAGCAGAGAATAAGCACTTCCAGTACGTCACCTACTGAAGGGAGGTTCTCCTTAAGGGAAGTATACCCTTTAACACTTCTGTGAACAGGCAGATAACAATGATTGCACATAATTGTAACTTCTCAGAGAAAAGATTAAGAACAAATGACAATACTGGAAGACCCAAACCATTCCTTAGTTCGAACAGATGATTACAATATAAGCTAAGGAACTGCTACAAATGCTGGTGCTCTGGGCTAATATGCCATTCCAGAACTAAACAACCTCAATACAAGAGACTCATTCAATCCGTATAATGAACACATCTAGATGCAGACTAGTACTGATCAATACAAAGTATGGAGACTTGCTCTAAGAGAAAGAGCATGAAAATACTACTGAATCACAGAGAATGACAAAACCAAGCCACTCTTTTCACACTATAGAGCTATTAGCCCTCCACTGGGGAAGCCCACACTCTGTATCCACACCACGGAGTGACTTCCTACAATAGGCTTGAAGCCACAAAGTGCAAAGAGAGGACCTCTGTACGTACGTATGTTATGTGTGTATCTCTCAATGTATATCAAATGAACACAAATCCATTGCTTTTATAGGCTCCAATAGGCCAAGAGGGCCTTGCCGATTCCTCACATCCACTGATCACGCGTCGGTTGATTGCCCAAGATTGGAGGGGTAAATCAAATATTCCACTTGATTTGAATTGGATCCTCAAAAATAGGCAGTCGTCATGAATGGTTGGCAAAAATAGTCATTTCTCCACTTTCACTTTTACCACTTACACCTTTACTGTTGCTTTTGAATGCAAGCTGAGCTCCTCATTTTGTGCCGCCCGCGATATTGGATTGTCCTTGAGAAGCACATCCTTCACCTTATTTTTTTAGTAGCTTTTGATCCTTCATATTAAGTGAGCGGTGTGGGAGGTGAGTTGTGAGAGAGATTATAGGGTTTTTTTAGGGTTGTGGAGGGTTGTGGAGTTATGTGGAGTTGTGTGGGGTTTGTGGGGTTTGTGGGGTTTGTGGGTTGGGGGGAATAGGGGTGAGTTATGAGGAGTTGTGGTGGTTTTTGGGGTGTGGTCAAAAATTGATCCAAGATTTCAAAGTTAAAATTGCACCATTGGAAAGTACTCGTCGAGAGCTTTCCAACGATATATAACACTGTAGGGTTTGGTTAAGAAATGATCCTCCAAATATCCATCCAAACTGTCTGAGAGCCTTATGTAAGGTTGTGGAAAAATGTGGGATTTGTGGGGGGCCGTGGGGGGCTGAGGGGGCCGTGGTGGGCTGAGGGGGGTCGCGGTGGGCTGAGGGGGGCCGTGGGGGGCTGTGGGGGGCCATGGTGGGCTGAGGGGGGCCGTGGGGGGCTGTGGTGGGCTGAGGGAGGCCGTGGTGGGTTGAGGGGGGCCATGGAGGGCCGTGGTGGGTCGTGGTGGACTGAGGGGGGCCATGGGGGGTCGTGGGGGCTGAGGGGGGCCGTGGGGGGTTGAGGGGGGCCGTGGGGGGCTGTGGGTGGCCGTGGTGGGCTGAGGGGGGCCGTGGTGGGCTGAGGGAGGCCGTGGTGGGCTGAGGGGGGCCGTGGGGGACCGTGGTGGGTCGTGGTGGGCTGAGGGGGGCCATGGTGGGCTGAGGGGGGCCGTGGGGGGCCGTGGTGGGCTGAGGGGGGACGTGGTGGGCTGAGGGGGGCCGTGGGGGGCCGTGGTGGGTCGTGGTGGGCTGAGGGGGGCCGTGGGGGGCCGTGGGGGGCTGAGGGGGGTCGAGGTGGGCTGAGGGGGGCCGTGGTGGGCTGAGGGGGCCGTGGTGGGCTAAGGGGGGCCGTGGGGGCCTATGGGGGGCCGTGGTTGGCTGAGGGGGGCCGTGTGGGGTTGTGGGGGGCTCTAGTGGGCTCAGGGGGGGACGTGGTGGGCTGAGGGGGGCCGTGGGGGGCCGTGGTGGGCCGTGGTGGGCCATGGTGGGCTGAGGAGGGCCGTGGGGGGCCGTGGTGGGCAGAGGGGGGCCGTGGGGGGCTGTGGGGGCCGTGGTGGGCTGAGGGGGTTGGGGTGATGGGGGTCGTAGGGGTGGTGGGGAAAAAGGAGGGGACGGTGGAGTTGGAGGGCTGCAGGGGTGGTGGGAAAAAGGAGGGGACGGTGGAGTTGGAGGGGGTCGGGGTGATGGTGGGGGTCGCGGGGGTGGTGAAGAAAAGAGGAGGGCTGGTGGGGTTGGAGGGGGTCGAGGTGATGGTGGGGGTCGCGGGGGTGGTGGAAAAAAGAGGGGGGCTGGTGGAGTTGGAGGGGGTCGGGGTGAGGTGGGGCCGCAGGGGTGGTGGGGGAAAAGAGGATGGGACGGTGGGGTTGGAGGAGGTCGGGGAAGAGAGAGAGAGGGAAATGCCGCGATACAGACGCCCACATCAAGTCTTTGCACCGTCCCGGTGCAATTCTCGAAGCTGAAAACAAGATAGTGAAGGAAGTTCTTCCTCCTTGGCTTAACTCAGATAATCCTTCACCCTGGAGAAATAAAAATAAATTTTTTTTTCTTACTTTTTTTTTCTTACTATTTTTTTTTTCAAAATAACTGCAATCACCAAATGAAATACAGTAGGTACAGTGAATGATATTCTTCCAATTTACCTTAATTCAGGTACTTCTTCACCCTAGAAATATTGACCAGGGGTATCCTCTTACCCTGCACATCCTCCATATGTACTGCTCCATGAGGTAATACCTTTACCACCGTGTAAGGTCCTATCCATTTGGGTGCCAGTTTGGTTGGAATTGCTGGAACCTGATGCACTAAAACCATGGATCCTTCCTGTACTTCATTGGACCTCAGATACCTGTCATGCAGTCTTTTGCGCTCTTCTTGTGTTACCTAAAGTTTTTGCATTGCTCCTTCTCTGTATTCTTCTAATGCCACCAATCTCTGAATGGGGGGTTCAATTCCAATGGTTTTGATTCCTATTTCCTTTCTGATAATGAACTCGAATGGTGCCAATGCCTCTTTCCCATATACTAACCGAAATGGAGTCTCGCCTGTAGTTACCCTTTTCGTGGTTCTGAAAGCCCAGATTGCACCGATCAGTGCTAGTGGCCAGGAGCTTTGATGATCGAAAGATAATTTGCGAAGCAATCCAATCAAAATCTTATTGGAGCTTTCTGCTTGGCCATTTGCCCTTGGGTAGTAGGCACAAGATCTTTTATGGAAGATTTTGTACCTGTCAAATATAAACTAGAGCAATTGATTTACAAAATGTGTGCCCCTATCACTAGTTATTTCAAGTGGGCAACCAAATCTTGAGAAAATACATTTATACACAAATTTAGCCACTGTTAAAGCCGTACAGTCCACAGTAGCTTTAGCCTCTATCCATTTAGTGGCATAGCATGTGGCCATCAAAATATACTTTTTTCCTCCAGGTTGACCAGTTGGACTAATTGGTCCTATTAAATCAAGACCCCATCGTTCAAATGGGAGCCATCTTGTAGATATGACCAATGGTTGGAAATTCAATCTGGTTGGCACGGGAGCACACCTTTGGCAGATGTGGCATTCTTTAGAAAACTTGATTGCATCCTTGAAAATATGAGGCCACCATAAACCTTTGTGGATCATTCTATGAGCCAATTCTTCCCCCTTTAGATGTCCTTCATTGTGTGCAGCCTCTAGCAGAAGATTTACCTCCTCTGGATAGACACACCTTCTCAATATATCATCTTGACAGTATTTATATAAATTTCCATTTATAAGAGAATATGCTTTGGTTTTCAAGAGCAATCTTCTCTTTTCTACAGGTGTCAAGTGTTCTGGGATCTTTCCAATAGTAAGAACTTGGAGAATTTCATCATACCAACCAGTCCGAATTGCTACCATGAAGAGATTGCTATCCACCAGTTCGTCATTGATACCTGTTGCCTTCTCGCTCATTGCCGTCCTGGACACTTGATTTGCCATGTGGTGCTCTTTTCCAGGCTTAATATGAATATCAAAATTAAATTCTTGAAATAGGAGTAACCATCTCCAAATCCTTCCAGCTACTCTAGGCTTGTTTATCAAATACTTCAAGGGCTGATGATCAGAAATAAAAATGAAAGGTACACCAAGGAGATAATGTCGGAACTTTTGAAGAGAAAATACGATAGCCAAACCTTCTCTTTCCGTTGTACTGTAATTTCTTTCAGCTTGGTTGAGTAGTCTGGTTGCATAAGAGATAGGTCTATCCACTTTGTGAGATGATGGTTGAGCTAGAACTGCACCAACAGCATGAAGACTAGCATCTGTATGCACATGAAATTCCAATGACCAATTAGGAACACTTAAAAGTGGAGCAGTACATAGCCTCAACTTTAGTTCACAAATAGCTTTGTCAGCTTCAACACTCCATGAGAAAGGGATCTTTTTGCTGGTAAGCCTTGACAAGGGCTTAGCAATTTCTGAATACATCCTAATGAATCTTTTGTGATACCCTGCATGGCCCAAGAAACTTTGCACTTCCTTTGGGATTTGTGGAATTGGCATGGAAGGAATAGTTGTAACCTTTGCAGGGTCAACAGTTATGCCTTCAACAGATACTATGTGACCAAGAAGAGTGCCCTTAGTGACCAAAAAGTGACATTTATCAAGATTCAATTTCAAACGTGTTTTGAGACATTGCTCAAAAATTTCTTTTAGATTTTCCAAATGGTCATGGAAATCTTGAACTGCTTCCCTTCTATCTGTACCTGAAAATACTGAAAAGTCATCCATGAAAATGCATAGAAAGGTTATTAACCATTTGCCCAATATCAGATACATCGTTCTATTAAATGAAGCTGGCGCATTCTTCAAACCAAAAGCCATGCGAGTATAGACATAAGTGCCCCAGGGAGTGACAAAGACTGTTTTGTCCCTATCATCAGGATGGATCACTATCTGATTGTAGCCACTAAAACCATCCAAGAAACTATACAAAGTGTGACCAACTACTTCCTCAAGTACTTGCTCTGTGAAGGGCTGAGGAAATCCATCTTGAACAGTCACTTTATTCAAAGGACGAAAATCAACACATACTCTTATTTTTCCACTATTTTTCTTGGGTACAATAACCATTGAAGAAAGCCACCTGGAATGTTCTACTGGAACAATTATACCAGCTTCTTCTAGCTTTGTAATTTCTGCTTTTACAGCCTCTGCATATTTCGGATTGAGTTGATATGGTCTACTTCTTACTAGCGCGGCTCCCTCAACTAAGGGTATCCGATGTAACCCAAGCTCTTCTGGTATCCCTGTTAGATCTTTGTAGGACCATGCGAAGACACTTTTCTAAGTAAAAAGCAAAGAAGTTACCTTCTGTAGCAAAGGAGGATAATGCCACAACCAGGATGCTAAGTGGACTACTTGAGGGTTCTCTTCATTCCCTAAATTTACTTGTTGAACGAATGTTTCAGGACTGGTCTTGTTTGAGAAATCATCTCCACTATATGTAGGAGTGGATTTTAATTTATATTCTACAACATGTTCTTCCATCCATCCTTGAGGTATATATGCAAAAGGAGGATCTTCTCTGCTCTTAAATTCATAACCTTCTCCCTCCGATACTTTTATATTGGTTGCCTCCTCAAAGCTAGTATTTTCCTGCAATTGCTCATTCTCCAATACCTTGTGGTCTTTATTTACCTTATCTGCAACTTCTTCCTCAATTTCATTGATCTCCACTGTGCAACACTCTGCACTTCCCATCATCCAATTTAACAATGTATCATCTTCTTGGGGTATAGAGGGCATTACCTGAGTATCCACAGTATATCGAGTGGTTTTTCCTGAGTCGAATCCCTCTTCCAAATGTAATTGTAGTTGGCTATTGGTGCTTGTTGAAATCCATAGTTTGTTTTTCCCCCAATCTTGCAAAGCTTTTGCTTGTCTCAACCAAGGTCTCCCCATGAGTAAAGGGTAAGAAGTCTCCTGTGGAAGTGCAATAACAACAAAATCCAACACAAAGTGGCAACCCTGTACTATCATCCGTACCTTTTCAATAATGCCAAGAGGCGCAACCCGATGTTCATATGCTAGTGTAACTGTAAATGGTGCCATTTTGGTGGCGTTCAAATTCAGTTTCTTCATTGTGAAATCTGGCATCAAATTGATACCAGAGCCTCCATCTATGATCACACCTGTGAGAGTTTCATCCTTTATACAAACAGATAATCTTGAGCTTTGGTAGTCTACTAAGGGTGCAGGGGGAAAATCAACCATGAAACCATCTATACTAGGTGATTGGACCAAGTGAGCAGAGTGTATAATCTTCTGAAGATTCCAGTAACATAACTAAAAATTTTCTTTGCTTTTTCATCTACGCACTCAAGCATAATTGAATTCGCTGACAGCTGCAGCAATCAACAATTGCAGAAAAAAAAAAAGAGATATAATTTTGCAGTGCTCCGAGGAGAAGACATCCACGAGCATGACTCTCAACCATTGATAATACATCCCAAAACCTGGTGTGATATTCTTCAGTAAAGCGACAAAGCAGTTGTGACGAGTTTGAGAGAGATTACAGAGTTTTTGGAGGATTGTGGAGGGTTGTGGAGTTGTCTAGAGTTGTGTGGGGTATGTGGGGTTTGTGGGTTGGGGGGAATAGGGGGTGAGTTATGGGGAGTTGTGGTGGTTTTTGGGGTGTGGTCAAAAATTGATCCAAGATTTCAAAGTTATTATTGCACCATTGGAAAGTACTCATCGAGAGCTTTCCAACGATATATAACATTGTAGGGTTTGGATAAGAAATGACCCTCTAAATATCCATTCAAAATTACATGAAAACTTTGTGGGAGGTCGTGGGAAATTATGAGATTTGAGGGGGTGGTGTGAGCGGGCGGGGGTGGTTTGAGGGGGTGGTGTGAGGGGGTGGTTTGAGGGGGTGGTGTGAGGGAGTGGTTTGAGGCGGTGGTGTGAGGGGGTGGTTTGAGGGGGTGGTGTGAGGGGGTGGTTTGAGGGGGTGGTGTGAGGGGGTGGTTTGAGGGGGTGGTTTGAGGGGGCGGGGGTGGTTTGAGGGGGTGGTGTGAGGGGGTGGTGTGAGGGGGTGGTTTGAGGGGGTGGTGTGATGGGGCGGGGGTGGTTTGAGGGGGTGGTGTGAAGGGGTGATTTGAGGGGGTGGTGTGAGGGGGTTGTTTGAGGGGGTGGTGTGAGGGAGTGGTTTGAGGGGGTGGTGTGAGGGGGTGGTTTGAGGGGGTGGTGTGAGGGGGCGGGGGTGGTTTGAGGGGGTGGTGTGAGGGGGTGGTTTGAGGGGGTGGTTTGAGGGAGTGGTGTGAGGGAGTGGTTTGAGGGGGTGGTGTGAGGGGGCGGGGGTGGTTTGAGGGGGTGGGGGTGGTTTGAGGGGGTGGTGTGAGGGAGTGGTTTGAGGGGGTGGTGTGAGGGGGTGGTTTGAGGGGGTGGTGTGAGGGGGTGGTGTGAGGGGGCGGGGGTGGTTTGAGGGGGTGGTGTGAGGGGGTGGTTTGAGGGGGTGGTGTGAGGGGGTGGTTTGAGGGGGTGGTGTGAGGGGGTGGTTTGAGGGGGTGGGGGTGGTGTGAGGGGGTGGTTTGAGGGGGTGGTTTGAGGGGGTGGTGTGAGGGAGTGGTTTGAGGGGGCGGGGGTGGTTTGAGGGGGTGGGGGTGGTTTGAGGGGGTGGTGTGAGGGAGTGGTTTGAGGGGGTGGTGTGAGGGGGTGGTTTGAGGGGGTGGTGTGAGGGGGTGGTGTGAGGGGGCGGGGGTGGTTTGAGGGGGTGGTGTGAGGGGGTGGTTTTAGGGGGTGGTGTGAGGGGGTGGTTTGAGGGGGTGGTGTGAGGGGGTGGTTTGAGGGGGTGGGGGTGGTTTGAGGGGGTGGTGTGAGGGAGTGGTTTGAGGGGGTGGCGTGAGGGGGTGGTTTGAGGGGGTGGTGTGAGGGGGCGGGGGTGGTTTGAGGGGGTGGTGTGAGGGGGTGGTTTGAGGGGGTGGTGTGAGGGGGTGGTTTGAGGGGGTGGTGTGAGGGAGTGGTTTGAGGGGGTGGTGGGAGGGGGTCGTTTGAGGGGGTGGTGTGAGGGGGCGGGGGTGGTTTGAGGGGGTGGTGTGAGGGGGTGGTTTGAGGGGGTGGTGTGAGGGGGTGGTTTGAGGGGGTGGTGTGAGGGGGTGGTTTGAGAGGGTGGTGTGAGGGGGTGGTTTGAGGGGGTGGTGTGAGGGGGTGGTTTGAGGGGGTGGGGGTGGTTTGGGGGGGTGGTGTGAGGGGGTGGTTTGAGGGGGTGGTTTGAGGGGGTGGTGTGAGGGAGTGGTTTGAGGGGGCGGGGGTGGTTTGAGGGGGTGGGGGTGGTTTGAGGGGGTGGTGTGAGGGAGTGGTTTGAGGGGTTGGGTGGTTTGAGGGGGTGGTGTGAGGGGGTGGTTTGAGGGGGTGGTGTGAGGGGGTGGTTTGAGGGGGTGAGGGTGGTTTGAGGGGGTGGTGTGAGGGAGTGGTTTGAGGGGGTGGTGTGAGGGGGTGGTTTGAGGGGGTGGTGTGAGGGGGCGGGGTGGTTTGAGGGGGTGGTGTGAGGGGGTGGTTTGAGGGGGTGGTGTGAGGGAGTGGTTTGAGGGGGTGGTGTGAGGGGGTGGTTTGAGGGGGTGGTGTGAGGGGGCCGGGGTGGTTTGAGGGGGTGGTTTGAGGGGGTGGGGATGGTTTGAGGGGGTGGTGTGAGGGAGTGGTTTGAGGGGGTGGTGTGAGGGGGTGGTTTGAGGGGGTGGTGTGAGGGGGCGGGGGAGGTTTGAGGGGGTGGTGTGAGGGGGTGGTTTGCGGGGGTGGTGTGAGGGGGTGGTTTGAGGGGGTGGTGTGAGGGGGTGGTTTGAGGGGGTGGTTTGAGGGGGTGGTGTGAGGGAGTGCTTTGAGGGGGTGGTGTGAGGGGGCGGGGGTGGTTTGAGGGGGTGGGGGTGGTTTGAGGGGGTGGTGTGAGGGGGTGGTTTGAGGGGGTGGTGTGAGAGAGGGAAATGCCGCGATACAGCATGTAAATTGCCTTTTGATGCCATTGACCTGCAAGGGCAGCCTTGATTGTTTTCCTTGTTGGCAAGCTACACAAATTTCATGCAACATTTTAGATGTAAAATTTGGTAGCCTCTTACCAAGATCCTCCTTTGCATGTCCTTGAGCTTTTGTAGGTTGATGTGACCTATTCGTTTATTCCAGAGATCCAAATTTGCTATCCTCTTGTCTCCATATGTGACATACATTGAATGGTGTGGCTGATTTATGTCCATTGTGAACATTCTCCCTTGCTTTTTTCCTTTTGCTATGAGCTTGAAACCTGCCCTTCGATCCTCAACAAAACATCCTCTTTCATTGAACCTAACTTGATAGCCTTTTTCTACCATTTGGCCTACCGAAATCAAGTTTTTGGTAATAGTAGGGACATGTAATACCTCTGATAAGCACTTTGCTCTTTGATTTCCTTCCAAATTGATATCTCCCACATGTTGAATGATATGCTCTGAGTTATCACCTGTTTCCACATGCCCTTGATGCTTTGGGACCTGCAAATTACTAAAACATCCTTTCGACATGACATATGATTGCTACATCCACTGTCTACATACCATACATCTTCACTAGCTTGAGTTGTATCTTCACCATACCTCATGGCAAGTAAATAATCATTCCCTTGGCTGGATGATGTGTTTGCATAATTACCTTGCCCTCTATAATTGTTGTTGTTGCTTTGATTCCCTTGTCTTTGAGCTCTATGATAGCATTCATTTGCAAAATGACTGGGCTTACCGCATACAAAGCATCCATTTGAAGTGGCTTGTCCTCTTCCACCAAATCTTCCACCTCTTCCTGTATTTGTGGCTCTTCCACCTCTTTGACCTGCATTTTCTTATTGTCCTTGACCTCCTTGGTTGCTTTGATATCTTCCTCTTCCTCTTGTAGCACCTCGGTTGTGTCTTCCTCTTCCTCTACCTGCATACAACAATTGCCCTTAGCTATCCTTGGCATTATGACCACCAAGGTTCATCTCCTCTGTCACCATGAGAGTGATTAGTTGATCAAAATCAGGAAGAGAGTCCCTTACATACACTGAAGTTGTGAAAGCTTTCCAATTTTCATCATGCCTAAGTCCATTTAGGGTGTGGGCGACAAGATCGTCATCATCTAGGGCACAACTGATTGACCCTAGTGCATCTGCAAGCTCTTTAACCTTTAATATGTAATCATTAGCACCTTGAGAGGGGCTTTTCCTAATATTATTTAGCTCATTCTTGAGCTGAATTTTTCTAGCTTTTGTGGAGGTTGAGTACAATCTCTCCAAGCACTCCCACACCTTCTTCGATGTATCCAAATCTTGAATATGCCCTACTATAGAGTTGCTAATATGCTGAGATAAAATGAAAATGACCCTTTTGTCCCTTTCATCCCACTCTCTTACAGCTCTTCTCTGGTCATTGGTTGGATTTACCTCATCTATGTAGGGTTTTGGCTCTCCACCACTCACAAGTCCCCACAAACCTTTCCCCATAAAAAAATTGCTTATTCTAAATCGCCATGGTTGGTAGTTTCCTTTTTCGAGCTTCTCAATCTGAGCATTGAGATCAGCCATGGTGCCTCCTAACTCTTTTGAAGCTCCCCCTTGATGCAATGAAGTTGAAAAGGATGGCTTTTACCTCAAAAAATAGAGCTACTCCTCTTGATGAAGCTTCATCTTTGATTTGATGATGTATTTGCTTCCCCTTGTTGTTGACGTGCCCGTTCTTTGCTTCCTTCCTTCAAAATTTGATGAAGTCTTCACTTCACTTCAGTAGCTCCTTCTTCTCTCTTTGATACTCCACTTATAGCTCTGATACCACTGTTGGAGGATAAACACTCCTATATGCACAACAAAAGCAAATGAACCCTCCTAGGATCCTGAAATTTTTTAGACATAGGCTCTGTATTTTCTGAGTTTCTCTCAGTATATGCAGAGATTGAAAATGAAATTTTGCAGGCATAAACTAGACTTTAAGAGCTTTCAAATGAGAGTAAAATCACTCCATTTAGATACTGGATGATGCTCAACCAGCTGCAACAAAACAGATAACTTGATCTCTTCACAGAGTATGAGCTAACTAGACAGACACTATTCTGGACATTTCTTTGCACATGTGCAGGCACTGAACCTGAGACTTATAGCAGACAAATTAGAACTTATAAGCTTTCCAACAAGACAAAAATCATTGCAAATGGATTCCGGATGAAGGAGAAACAACAATTACAAGGCCGGGGGGTCTACCAAAAACATCTAGATAGATAGAGTGTGTAAAAGTGAAATTTCTACAAAATATGCAGAGAACAGCTAGTAGGGGGTGTGCTTAAGCAAGGGGGCAGCTTGGGCACGTATTTCCACGACTCTAAGTCATAATACAACTTATTAGAGGTTTTAAAGACCACCTACTAACCTCTTTAACCAATTAAAAACATATACATGTCAAAAGTGAGGTCCAATCACATCAAGAGGTGAGCTAAATCTTCTCTAATCAACTTCTTTCCATTATGGGCATAATTGGATGCCTCAAACTCGTGGAAATCAGCCTCCTTTGATTGTGGATGATGTGGAAGGTTCAATTTGGGGCATGTTCCCACACTCTTGAGCTTGAAAAACTTTCAACATTATTCATAAGTAGGTCCCACGTGCAAAAGGTTGTGTCTAGGTAGGAGACAACACTACGCATCCCATTATACATGTGGAAGATGTGAAGCTAGGTGAAGGTAAATCTATCAAGAATCCTAAAGATGTACTCCATGCTCAATATATTTCCTACAACCTTATCTCTAGAGAAAAGATTGTAGAGAGAGGTATGTAAGTTATATTTGATGCAAAAGGGTGCAATGAGGCAAGGTCATTGCTAAGGGAAGGAAAGAAGGAAACATTTTCACACTAGATGTTGATCCTACACACAATAAGGTATGTTATGTGATGTTTGGTAACAAAAGGATTGTAGAAATTGATCTTTGGCACACGAGAATAGGACATATCAGTATTCCCAAGTTAAAGGCAAGTTTGTACTGATTTTGGAGCCAAGCCAAATCACAATTAAGCTCATCAAATCAAGATTCTGAAGCTCAAAGGAGTTACAAATTCATAAGCATTTTGTAAAGCCTGAAAGGTTTTAAAAATTATTGAGACAACATAAATTTTGACAACATAAGCATCTATGAGCACACATTTTCCTAATCTTGAACGATTGAGAAGCCTTTTGTTCATTGAGGACGTAACGTTGGGGTGAGGCTAATTTGAGGGCAATCTCATCCATCTATCTATTTTTAAAAGAAAGGGGAACAAGTAGAATACAGAAATAGTTGAATTGAACATAAAATATTGGCAATTGAACTCATAACCTCCCCTTTGTGTACGACGGTGTCGGAGAGATTTACATTCCTTACTAGAGAAGAGCTTTTCCAATAATTGAATGTAACTCACTGTAATGAGCTTTGATAAACAAAGTTCAATGAAGGGAAGGACTTCATCCTAATTGGTTGTTTGTCACACATGCCGAATTTCTTCCTGCAACACTAACCATGGACTTGAAATATCTCAAGGTTTTCTTTTATTGAGAATTTTCACCTACTCAGTTATCAAAATTCAACCTACTTTCTTTTTATTTGGAGCAAGTTTGATCAATGTTCTCCACTACATTGTACCATTGAAGAAAGAAAGGGCATTGCAAAGTTGAAAGGAAAACAAGTAGAAGAAGTATAATTGCAGAATGAACTTAAAAGTGGAAACTTTTCTCAGGCCACTAGATGAAAAAATGCAATATTTGTATGATGAGGGTGGAAGGATATACCTAGACACTTTTGTTGGAATTGCGACCGTGTTATGTGGTCATTGCCACCCTGAAGTGAATAATGCTATTGTGAAACAGACTAACCTTCTTGAACACACTACCGCTATTGATCTAAATCAAGCTGTTATTGAAGTTAAAAGGCTGAGAATTTCAAGGTGGTCTATTTCGTTAACTCTGGTAGTGAGGCAAATGATAAGGCTTTGATGATGGAATGGCTTTATAATATCAACTATGATTTCACCGCTTTGAGAAATGCATATCATGGTTTGAGTTCAGTAACAATAGAACTCAATGGCCAACGTATTTATAAGCATGGAGTTCCACAAGGGGTATTCTCCATGCCTTGAAACCCCATCCGTACAGAGGGTGCTTTGGATCTGACGGGCGAAAATATGCAAAGGATGTTGTTGAGATCATCCACACATTGACAATTGGCCGAGTTGTAGGTTTCTTTGCAGAAACTTTCTAAAGATCGGCAAGAACTATACACGTCGATTTATGGGGGCACGCATGCACTTCATAAAAAGAAAAAGAACAATTATCTGTCACTCTTGCATGGATGGACTGTGTTCTAAGCGCTCTTATTATGGAATTTTTTATGCACATCATACAAGGCAAATTGAAGAGACAACCAAGCACAAATAGAATTCATCCTTTGAACAGCGATGTGCGTGCAATATGGAAGGAGAATATGATGAATAAATCTATGGGCTCTTCATTCAATTTTTATGTCTCCGATAATCTCTGATCGAAGACGGCTGCAACGGTTTGCATATGTTCTATAATTATGAAGCATATAGATATAATAGTTGTGCTTACTTCTGCGCTTCTTCTATCTGCTAATTATAGTTATTGGATAGTTGAGTTCTTCGCATTTGATTGATCATGCTTCATCCTCAAAACGTTACTGTCATCTATCATTTATATGAAAACTCTGTTCTCTAACAACCTGCGACGCCTTTCTCCATGATCAATTATTAAGCTTTCTGATGTTGATGCTAATCTTGCAGTTCAATTATCCAATCATCATATGCAGATTTCTGCTGTCTGTCAACTAGGAGCTTTGCGTGGTTTTTGACATGCTATTGACTATCGACCACTTTATGTGTTGTGCTACACAACTCCATTGTTGATGCTTAGAGAAGCGTGTACATACAGTACTCGTTGGTTCCATGCGCAAGGAATGACATGCACAAATCGTTACAGGTAGCAGCCATTGCCATCATGATCATATAGGCAACGTATTTTCTCGGTGGTTTATTTCTGATGGCACTTCGAATACGTGGTGAACTCCAATTTATGCGAAGAGATGATCTCTTTCTTTCAGGTTTCCATTTTTAATATTTCTTTTGAACTTGGGTCTTATCGTGTTGGTTTCGTTCTCAGAAGGAAGTTGACAATTATAGAATATTGTTTTGACCATATGGTTTGAATGCACAATGTGACATATTTTGATGTGGATGAACTCTTCCATTGTTACGCTTAAATTCAAGTGTTGCTCGTAAATTGAATACTTTCAAAAGCTTGATAGACTCTAAAGTTTTCTATATGAAAGTATTCGTTTTGGAGCCATATTTATGGAAAACTGAAATCAAGTGCTTTATACTATAGAAATAAAGAATCCCTATTTTAAAGCATGAATGTTTATCGCCTGACTACTTATGATGTAGGCTTTGATGACGTGTCTATTGGCAATTCATTAAATTCAAATTGTGACACGTCAAATGTTCTTTAAAAGAGAAGTTCTTGTTGAGTAAGAATGAATACATATACTATCTCTACTTCATGAGAAGTTGAAATATGATTATTTGATTTTGAAGTTGAATTTCATATATT
This sequence comes from Ceratopteris richardii, assembly GCA_020310875.1. Lineage (NCBI taxonomy): Eukaryota > Viridiplantae > Streptophyta > Polypodiopsida > Polypodiales > Pteridaceae > Ceratopteris > Ceratopteris richardii. Next base: position 168,049 of record MU260563.1, read on the forward strand.
GTAATTTGTATTTTTAAAGAAAGGACTTGAAAAGATAGTAAGGCTTTGCCAAAGCATCTAATCAAACCACCTGAGCTTGCTCCAAGCACCCAGCGTGCACCATAATTCCAGTGGTTATCTTGATCCACCAGCCGTCGCTTTTCGTGCCTACATTGGTGAACCCGACCTGAAAAACCAGGGCCCGACGATCTTAGGCGATGTTTGAATTTTGGTTTATGAATGAGCATGTTCCTTGTTTTGCAGGTATAAAATCATAGCTCATCTTCCATGGACAGGATAGCTTGAGCAATAAATTGTGAACCTTCCTTGGCGTTGAGGGCTGGTCTTATGATCTGAGCGCCTCCACAGAAGCCTACAAAAACTTCGTCCTCATCGTTTCACCTTTTCCTTCAAAAGAAGGTGACACTTTGGCACATTCAATCACATAGCTTTCCTTGTTTTAGGATTGATTTGTTCAAAGTGTACTTAAACTTTCACTCAGAAACACTCATGTTTAGCCTCTTCTTCAAGTCAATTCCTGATATTCATACTTGTCTTTTCCTTGCTTGCGCTTGCCTGCACATATTTAAACGAAAATGAAATCAAATGTTGAAAACTTCCTCCAAGATATGGAATCACGATTAGTTTTCTATATGGATTTAAAGCTTAATTCTAAATTTGAGTCATTAAATTCCTTTCTCTCAATCATGACTATAGTGCTATCTAAATTTAATACAACTCCTAAATCGTTAGATACTCAATTTGATCACGGGTTTAGGAATTTAGAGCGAATTGTTCACTATGAACTTACAAATTTGAAGGAAAGTATGGATGCATTAGAAAATCATGTGAAAGAAATTTCAGCCTTTAAAACTATTAGTTATGAAATTGCAAGTTTGAAAGAAAAAATTGAAAGGCTAACCAATCAAGTACATGAAAGTGCTATATGTGAATGTAAAGATAAATATCAAGTACGAGTTCAATGTATATCTACGCATTCTATTGACTGAATTCCTTTACAAGTTCCTAGAAGCGTTACTCCTAGTCCTTTACATAGAAGATCAAATAGAGTCTCTAAACAAATTGTTAGATGCTTTTGGTATGACCAAATAGGTCATAGATATGAGAATTTTGTTGCCAACGAGAAAGCATATAAACAAAGCATGCAGCACGCACTCCAGTACTTCACCTACTCAAGGAAGGTTCTCCTTAGGAAAATATACACTTTAACACTTCTGTGAGCAGGCAGTTACCAATAATCGCACTGACTTGTGAATACTCAGGGATAATATTAATGACAATTGATAATAATGGAAGACCAACCACTCCTTAGTTTGAACAGATGATTACAATCTAGGCAAAAGAGATGCTCAAGAAGTTGATGCTCTGGGCTAACATATCACTCCAGAACTAAACAACATCAATACAAGAGTTTCATCCAATCTGCACAATGAGCACAACTAGATTGCAGACGAGCACTGATCAATACAAAGTATGAAGACTTGCTCTAAGGGAAGAGCACAAAATACCATTGACTCACACTGGATGACAAGACCAAGCCACTCTCTTCACACTATAGTGCTGTTAGCCCTCGCTGGGAAGCCCACGCGCTGTATCCTCACCACAAAGTGACTTCCTATAGTAGGTATGTAGTCACAAGTGCCAAGAGAGGGCCCCTGTACATACGTATGTATATATGTGTATCTAAATGTATCCCCATTGAACACAAATCCATTGCTTTTATAGGCTCCAATAGGCCAAGAGGGCCTTGCCGATTCCTCACGTCCACTGATCATGCACCGATTGATTGCCCAAAATTGAAGGGTTAGGTCAATTATTCCACTTGATTTGAATTTGATCCTCAAAAATAGGGAGTCGTCATGAAAGGTTGGCAGTAACAATCATTTCTCCACCTCCACTTTTACTAGTTACACTTTTAGCCTTTTACTTGCAAGCTGAGATCCTCATTTTATGTCCCTCGTAATATTGGAATGAGCCTAAGAAGCACATCCCTTAGATTTGATGGATGCTGATTCAAAGAATAATCTCAATGCTAAGATGCCTCAACCCCTCATACAATTTCCACATATTCAAGATTACGTTACAAAATCACATAGCAAGTTCTCCACTATCGGCAATGATCACTTTTCGCTTAGGGCTTCCACTCTGTGTAACTTCTACTTCCACCTTATACACAGCATCCATTCCACTAATCACCTTTCTGAAAACACCATGCTTACCATCCAACCAACTTGTTTTAACTATAGTGATAAGAAACTCGGATCCATTTGTATTGGAGCCTGCATTTGCCATGGATAAAACTCCTCGGTTAGTATGCTTGATCTTATCGTTTTCATCAACAAACTTTGCACTATAAATGGATTCTTCTCCTCTTCCGTCACCCAACGTGTTCCCCCCTTGAAACATAAAACTACGAATAATACGATGGAACTTAGACCCCTTGAAATGAAGAGCTTTGCCACCATTACCAACACCTTTTTCTCTATGCATAAAGCCCGGAAATTCTCAACAGTCTTTGGAACAGTCTTTCCAAATAGGCCCATTACTACTCTTCCTGCATCTTTTCCATGAACTCTTGATGTCAAAATAAACTTTATGTGTTATCTCCGCCAAAGGGGAAAGAGAGAGAGAGAGAGAGAGAGAGAGAGAGAGAGAGAGAGAGAGAGAGAGAGAGAGAGAAAGAAAGAGAGAGAGAGAGCGAGAGAGAGAGAGGGAGGGAAAGGGGGTGGCGGGGGGGCAGTAGGGTGCGGGGGCCGAGGGGGAAGGTGGTGTGGTGAGGGGCGGGGGCTGAGGTGGTGGGGGTCAGTGGGGGTGTGGTGGCGGGAGAAGAAAGAGAGATCTGGGCCGTGGGGGTGGCGGGGGGTAGAGGGGGAAGGTGGTGGGGGTTAGCGGGGGGTGGTGGCGAGAAATGAGAGAGAGGGAGGGGAGAGAGAGAGAGAGAGAGAGAGAGAGAGAGAGAGAGAGAGAGAGAGAGAGAGAGAGAGAGAGAGAGAGAGAGAGAGAGAGAGAGAGAGAGAGAGAGAGAGAGAGAGAGAGAGAGAGAGAGAGAGAGAGAGAGAGAGAGAGAGAGAGAGAGAGAGAGAGAGAGAGAGGCGGCGGGGCATGGAGGGGCAGGGTGGGGAAAGGAGGGGGGGCGCGGGGTGGGAGGTGGTGGGCAGGCGGGGAAAGAGAGAGAGGGAGGGGGGAGAGAGAGAGAGAGCGAGAGAGAGAGAGAGAGAGAGAGAGAGAGAGAGAGAGAGGGAGAGAGAGAGAGAGAGAGAGAGAGAGAGAGAGAGAGAGAGAGAGAGAGTGAGAGAGAGAGAGAGAGTGTGTGAGAGAGAGAGAGAGAGGAAGGAGGTCCGAGGGGTATGGAGGGGCGGGATAGGGGCTGGCAGGGTGGGGAGAGGAGGGGGGCTCGCGGGGTGGGAGGTGATGGGCAGGCGGGGGAAGAGAGAGAGGGAGAGAGAGAGAGAGACAGAGAGAGAGAGAGAGAGAGAGAGAGAGAGAGAGAGAGAGAGAGAGAGAGAGAGAGAGAGCTTGGGTGTTGTCGGGGAGGAGAAGAGAGACAGGAAGAAAGAAAGGAGTGCTCAAGCTCCTGTGTCTTTTCCCTGAGATCCATCAGAAGGCCGTCACCATCTCCTAATCAAAGCAGTACATACACCTCTTCAGAGAGGGATAGAAAGGGAAGACCTGTCGTAATAGAATAGCTTATAAATAATTACGAGAGCTTTTATTATCTTCCTCATAAAAAAGGTAACTTCTAAATAATCACAGGATTTTTTATTTTCTTCCTCACCAAAAAGGTAATTCTGAATGATCATGGGAGTTTTTACTTTCTTTTCACCAAAAAGATAATTACAAATGATCATGGAATTTTTTACTTTCTTCCTCACCAAAAAGATAAATCACGAATGATCATGGGAGTTTTTACTATCTTCCTCAACAAAAAGGTAAGTTATTAATGATCACGTGAATTTTACTTCTTTTCAATTATCTCTTCATAAAATGCAAATTAATGTTTTTGATTAAATCTCTTTTTGATATTTGAGTCAAGTTCTAGTTGAAGGAGAAAGCTTGAAGTTATGAATTAAAAAAAAAAACATTGTTTTTAGAAGACCAGACTAAATTTTCCTTTCTTGCACCATGAAATCTATATTTTCATTCCAAGTATGCATATGAAAAATATAAGAGCACATATGCTTTTTTCCCTTAGGTGCACGACTACTAACACATACCTCTAATGTAATTAAATGCATGCTGAAATTGTTAGGAATAGAGTTAGAAGATCAAGGTGAAATCTCTTCAGCAAAAACCATTATCTTATCTATGCACAATTACGTTTTCTGATGCATGAAAAGTATGCATGTAATAGGGTCGCATTTCATGACAAGAATCAAGAAAAATCATTAGACATAGATACAAAATGCCAAATCATTAAATTCCAAAATGCCTCTTAATGTGTTTTGAGAGTCTATTTTATAGATATTGGAGATTAAGCATCAAGAGATCCATCAAGAAGATATTATGAGAGAAATTGTAGTAAGGATAATGTAGCACCCACGTACACCATCCCCTCCCTTTTTCTCTTTCTCTCTCTTTGTCTTTCTCTCTTCCCTCCCACAGCCCTCCTCTTCCCTCCCTCTCACTCCCTCTCCCTCTCTCCCTCTCCTTGATATGCTACAAATATACTCGTCTTCATAAAGGTAGGGAGAGAGAGTATGCTTTCTGTAGAGGAGATACTGGGGTATCCACTTTTATCAAAAGTAGAGAATAAAGATTAAACACATCCAGTACGTCGCCTACTCAAGGGGGGTTCTCTTTAGGGAAGTATACCCTTTAACATTTCTGTGAGCAGACAGAGGAATTGTACATACTCTAGAAATATTAATCAACAAATGACTACAGAAGACCATATATTTCTTGATTCAAATCAGATGATTACAAGGTTGGGCAGATTGATGCTCAAATGTGCAAGCTTAGGGCTAACGTGCCACCCTAAAAGTGAATAACCTCAATGCAACAAAGTCTTCCCATCAGCTTAAGGGGCCAATTATATGCAGATTAACCTAGAACAATACAAATGGTAAAGAATTTCTCAAGAGAATAGAGCTTAACAGCAACACTGACTCACAGAAAAGAAAAATCCAAGCCACTCTCTTACACTATAGTGCTCATAGCCCTCCACTGAGAAGCCTACCCTCTGTATCCACACTACAGAGTAGCTCCTACAATAGGCTTGAAACCACAAAGTGCAAGAGAGGTCTTCTGCACGTACGCGTATCTGAACCAATGTATCTCTAAAATTGTACCCCAAATGAGCACAGATCCATTGTTTTTATAGGCCCCAATAGGCCAAGAGGGCCTTGCCGAATCTTCACTTCCTCTGATCCCGCGTCGGTTGATTACCCAAGATTGGAGGGGTAGATCAAAATATTCCCTTGATTTGAATTGGATCCACAAAAATAGGTCGTCATGATAAATGGTGGGCGGCAACAATTGTTTATCCTCTTTCACTTTTAATAGTTTCCTTTTACCTGTTCACAACCAAAGAGCTTCCAGTCCAAATTTGCACAAATGTGTATACAAAGGCTTGCTTTGTTTAGGAGTTCCCCTTCTGACGATTGATGACGGCCATGCTAGCATCCACTGGTTTGTCAATGCTCCATACCATACATATAGCCTCCTCATTTGTAATTACATCCCATAGTCTATCACTTGCAATCACCAAAAATTCAACATCCTCGGTTATTTTTTCCTCCTCCTTTTCCTTATGTGATAGTGCAAACATAAACTTCGGCATCAAATAAACCTCCAAACTTCGTATATCATTTTGAAATGTTCCATTGCGGAAGCCACCCTCCAAACCTCTCTTTGCCACTACCATTGTTGTCCTCAGAAGCAAGAGAGGATAGGCTTCTTAAACTATAGTGTGTGTGAGTGTATGCGCGTGTTCGTGGGTGTACGTGTGTGTATGTGTGGGTGTGCGTGTGTGTATGTGTGTGTGTGTGTGGCTGTGATTGTGTGTGGGTGTGTGTGTGTGGGTGTGAGTGTGTGTGGGTGTGTGTGGGTGTGTGTGTGTATGGGTGTGTGTATGGGCTTATATGTGTATGTGAGGGTGTGTGTGGGTGTGTGTGGGTGTGTGTGGGTGTATGTGTGTGTCAGTGCGCGTGTGAGCAGGTCTGGGAGTGTCGTGGGGAGGATTGAGGAGGGCTTGCGGGGGCAGAGGGGAGGGGACATGCGGGAGATGTGGCGGGGGTGAGGGGGGCTTGCGGGAGAGGTGGCGGGGTGAGGGAGGCTTGCGGGGGTGCGGGAGGAGTGGGCGGGGGGGGGGGGGGGGGGGAGGGTTGGCGGGGAGGCTAGGCGGGGTGGGGCGGGGAATACAGCGGGGGCTTGCGGGGTTGCGGGACTAGGCAGGGCGGAGGGCAGAGTGTGGGGAGGAATAGCGGGGGATGGCGGGGTGGGGCAGCGGGGCTGGCAGGGTGGGACAGCGGGGCCGCAGGGTGAGATAGCGGGGGTGGCGAGGAAGGAGAGAGAAGGAGGGGAGGGAGAGAGAGAGAGAGAGAGAGAGAGAGAGAGAGAGAGAGAGAGAGAGAGAGAGAGAGAGAGAGAGAGAGAGGGAGAGAGGGGTCACGCGCGGGGAGAGAGAGAGAGAGAGAGAGAGAGAGAGAGAGAGAGAGAGAGAGAGAGAGAGAGAGAGAGAGAGAGAGAGAGAGAGAGAGAGAGAGAGAGAGAGAGAGAGAGAGAGAGAGAGAGAGAGAGAGAGAGGGGTCACGCGCGGGGGGAGAGAGAGAGAGAGAGAGAGAGAGAGAGAGAGAGAGAGAGAGAGAGAGAGAGAGAGAGAGAGAGAGAGAGAGAGAGAGAGAGAGAGAGAGAGAGAGAGAGAGAGAGAGAGAGAGAGAGAGAGAGAGAGAGAGAGAGAGAGAGAGAGAGAGAGAGGGAGAGAGGGGTCACGCGCGGGGAGAGAGAGAGAGAGAGAGAGAGAGAGAGAGAGAGAGAGAGAGAGAGAGAGAGAGAGAGAGAGAGAGAGAGAGAGAGAGAGAGAGAGAGAGAGAGAGAGAGAGAGAGAGAGAGAGAGAGAGAGAGAGAGACAGAGAGAGAGAGAGAGAGAGAGAGAGAGAGAGAGATTTTAATCCAATGTCCCATGCTCTGTGTAGCCACTTATCAGAGCTGTCCACCTAACAACGTTCTTATCCAAAAGACTTGTCAAAAACTTTGTGCGCTGTTTCAAGCATGCCATACTTGGCATACATGTCAACCAAGGTATTACCAACTACAGGCACTCCTTCCAATCCTCAAGATGGCTTGCAAATGTATCTCATATGCCTTAGCCAAAGAGTTGGAACTTCTGCAAGCTTTCAAGCAGCATAATATTATGAAAATATCTGGGGTAACTCCACTACACTCCATTTGCTTAGCAAGATACAGAGCTTTTTCACCATCTCCAGCATTAGCATAGCCTCCAATAAGAGCTGTCCACATAACAACATCACGATTAGATGTTGCATCAAAGGTTGCCTGTGCCTGCGCAAGAAATAGAAATAGTGGTGTTTCATATCACTATATCTCAATCGCGAGACCTCGCCTAAGACGTACACAATCGTCATAGATCAGCATGAAATAAAAATGTTAGATTCATAATTCGTGGATGTTCTCCCGTTCTTCTTCCTCTTCCTTTTCTTCTTCCATCTCCTCCTACTCGGGAATTCAGCCTGCAGTGTTGTTGAAAGTTCCATTACCGTAGCTCCATCAGCATTCATGGTTTCAACCCCGAAAGGTACCTTCTAATTGCCTAGCGAGAGAGAGAGAAAGGAGGAGGGGTACTACAGACCCCCACATCAAGCTTTAGCACCGTCCGTGGTGCAATTTCTCCCTTATTCTACTTATTTCAAAGAGATCCAGTTATACTCCAATTACAGAAAAGAAACACGGTATGTACAAGGGGTGGTGTGCTTCTATTTTGACCTAATTTAGATACTTCTTCACCCTAGAGATGTTGACCAGGGGAATCCTTTTACCCTCCAGATCTTCCAGATGCACAGCGCCATGTGGCAATACCTTGATTACCTTATAAGGTCCTATCCATTTGGGCGCTAATTTGGTTGAAATTGCTGGGACCTGATGCACTAAAACCATAGACCCTTCCTGAACTTCCTTGGATCTCAGATACCTGTCATGCAATCTCTTGCGCTCTTCTTGTGTTACCAGAAGTTTCTGCATTGCCCCTTCTCTATATTATTCTAATGCCACCTAATCTCTAAATGGGGGGTTCAATTCCAACGGTTTTGATTCCTATTTCCTTTCTGATAATAAACTCAAATGGGGCCAATGCCTCTTTTCCATATACTAAGCGGAATGGGGTTTCGCCAGTGGTTCCCCTCTTCCTGGTTCTGAAAGCCCAAATTGCACCGATCAGTGCTAGTGGCCAAGAGCTTTGATGATCGAAAGATAATTTGTGAAGCAGTCCAATCAAAATCTTATTGGAACTCTCTGCTTGGCCATTTGCCCTTGGATAGTAGGCACAATAATTTTTATGGAAGATTTTGTACCTGTCAAATATAAACTGGAGCAGTTGATTTACAAAATGTGTGCCCCTATCACTAGTAATTTCCAGTGGGCAACCAAATCTTGAGAAAATACGTTTATACACAAATTTAGCTACTGTTAAAGCCGTGCATTCCACAGTCGCTTTAGCCTCGATCCATTTAGTGGCGTAACATGTGGCCATCAAAATATACTTTTTACCTCTTGGTTGACCAGTTGGGCTAATTGGCCCTATGAAATCAAGACCCCATCGTTCAAACGGAAGCCATCCGGTAGATATGACTAATGGTTGGAAATTCAATCTGGTTGGCGCGGGAGCACACCTCTAGCAGATGTGGCATTCTTTAGCAAACTTGATTGCATCCTTGAATATATGAGGCCACCATAAACCTTTGTGGATGATTCTATGAGCCAATTCTTCCCCCTTTAGATGTCCTTCATTGTGTGCAACTTCTAGCAAAAGATTTACCTCCTCTGGATAGACACACCTTCTCAATATATCATCCTGACAGTATTTATATAAATTTCCATTTATAAGAGAATATGCCTTGGTTTTCAAAAGTAATCTTCTTTTTTCTACAGGTGTCAAGTGTTCTGGGATCTTTCCAGTAGTAAGAACATAAAGAATTTCATCATACCAACCTGTCCGAATTGCTACTAGAAAAAGATTGCTATCCACTAGTTCATCATTGATACCTGTTGCCTTTTTGCTCATTGCCGTCCTGGACACTTGATCTGCCATGTAGTGCTCTTTTCCTGGTTTGATCTGAATATCAAAGTTAAATTCTTGAAACAAGAGTAACCATCTCCAAATCCTTCCAGCTACTCTAGGTTTCTTTATCAAATACTTCAAGGGCTGATGATCAGAGATAATGATAAAATATACACCAAGGAGATAATGTCGGAATTTCTGAAGAGCAAATACGATAGCCAAACCTTCTCTTTCCGTTGTACTGTAATTTCTTTCGGCTTGGTTGAGTAGTCTACTGGCATAGGACATAGGTCTATCCACTTTGTGAGATGATGGTTGAGCTAGAACTACACCAACAGCATGAAGACTAGCATCTGTATGCACATGAAATTCCAATGACCAATTAGGAACACTTAAAAGTGGAGCAGTACATAGCCTCAACTTTAGTTCACAAAATGCTTTGTCAGCTTCAGCACTCCATGAGAAAGGGATCTTTTTGTTGGTAAGCCTTGACAAGGGCTTAGCAATTTCTGAATACATCCTAATGAGTCTTCTGTGATACCTTGCATGGCCCAAGAAACTTTGCACTTCCTTTGGGCTTTGTGGAATTGGCATGGAAAGAATAGCTGTAACCTTTGCAGGGTCAACAGTTATGCCTTCAGCAGATACTATGTGACCGAGAAGAGTGCCCTTAGTGACCAAAAAGTGACATTTATCAGGATTCAATTTCAAACCTGTTTTGAGACATTGCTCAAAAATTTCTTTTAGATTTTCCAAATGGTCATGGAAATCTTGAACTGCTGCCCTTCTATCTGTACCTAAAAATACTGAAAAGTCATCCATGAAAATGCGTAGAAAGGTTGTTAACCATTTGCCCAATATCAGATACATCGTTCTATTAAATGAAGCTGGCGCATTCTTCAAACCAAAAGCCATGCGAGTATAGACATAAGTGCCCCAGGGAGTAACAAAGGCTGTTTTGTCCCTATCATCAGGATGGATCACTATCTGATTGTAGCCACTAAAACCATCCAAGAAACTATACAAAGTGTGACCAACTACTTCCTCAAGTACTTGCTCTATGAAGGGCTGAGGAAATCCATCTTGAATGGTCACTTTATTCAAAGCACGAAAATCATCACATACTTATTTTTCCATATTTTTCTTGGGCACAATAACCATAGAAGAAAGCCACCTCGAATGTTCTAGTGGCACAATTATACCTGCTTCCTCTAGTTTTGTAATCTCTGCTTTTACCGCCTCTGCATACTTCGGATAGAGTCGATATGGCCTACTTCTTACAGGTGCGGCTCCCTCAACTAAGGGTATCCGATGTAACCCAAGCTCTTCTAGTATCCCTGTTAGATCTTTGTAGGACCATGCGAAGACACTTTTGTAAGTAAAAAGCAAAGAAGTTACCTTCTGTAGCAGAGGAGGATAATGCCACAACCAGGATGCCAAGTGGACTACTTGAGGGTTCTCTTCATCCCCTAAATTTACTTCTTGAACCAATGTTTCAGGACTACTCTTGCTTGACAAAATCATCTCCACTATATGCAGGAATGGATTTTAATTTATATTCTGCAACATGTTCTTCCATCCATCCTTGAGGTATATCTGCAAAAGGAAGATCTTCTCTGCTCTTAAATTCATAACCTTCTACCTCCGATACTTTTATATGGGTTACCTCTTCAAAGCTTGCATTGTCCTGCAATTGCTCATTCTCCAATACCTTGTGGTCTTCATTTACCTTATCTGCAACTTCTTCCTCAATTTCATTGATCTCCACTGTGCAACACTCTGCACTTCCCATCATCCAATTTAACAATGTATCATCTTCTTGGGGTAGAGAGGGCATTACCTGAGTGTCCACAGTATATCCAGTGGTTTTTCCTGAGTCGAATCCCTCTTCCAAATGTAATTGCAGTTTGCTATTGGTGTTTGTTGAAATCCAAAGTTTATTTTTTCCCCAATCTTGCAAAGCTTTTGCTTGCCTCAACCAAGGTCTCCCCAGGAGCAGAGGATAGGAAGTCTCCTGTGGAAGTGCAATAACAACTAAATCCAACACAAAGTGGCAACCCTGTACTATCATCCGTACCTTTTCAATAATGCCAAGAGGCGCAACCCGATGTTGATCTACTAGTGTAACCTGTAAATGGTGCCATTTTGGTGGGGTTCAAATTCAGTTTCTTCATTGTGAAATCTGGCATCAAATTGATACCAGAGCCTCCATCTACGATCACACCTGTGAGAGCTTCATCCTTTATACAAACAGATAATCTTGAGCTTTGGTAGTCTGCTAAGGGTGCAGGGGGAAAATCAACCATGAAACCATCTATACTAGGTGATTGGACCAAGTGAGCAGAGTGTATAATCTTTAGTAAGTCACTTCTTATTTTTGAATCCATCCTTATAAGTTCATATAGACTAACCTTGTGATGAATACCTTTCAAGATCTGTTGAATGTTTACCTCTTGAGTGTTTTCTTGCAGACTGGTTGGTTGGCCCTTTAGAGAAGTAGTCATGTTATCATAAGCTCCTTCAATTTCTACCTGGTCCTTCCATCGAGACTTCTTTTCCTCCTCTTTATCCTGAAATCCTTGTTGTTCATCTCTCTGGGTTGCAGCTGCTTGCCTAGCTCTAGTCATCATGGGCATTGCAGAGGATGAAACGGCATAAGACTGAGTGGTTTTCCCTTCTTCATGTGGAGAGACTGCAATCATGTGGATTGGAGCAGGACGACCCCTTGGGCAATCTTTGGTATAATGATCCTTTGCCTCTGGGCAATGTTGACAGGGAGGTGCATCTTCTGGGAGAGAACACCTATTTTGCATGTGGCCGTACTCACCACAACGATAGCACATCAAAGGTCTATTATATCTAGGCTTTGTAGGCCGATTCTCCTCTCTATTTGATGTATTTGAGGTACTAGCATAATATGAATCCAAATTCTGAGGGTTACCTCTCTGCTGTGTACCCTTGAGGTAGTAGCAATCCCTAGCTTCATGACCATTCTTTCCACAAAATTGACAACTTACCTTAATAGGGCAATAAGCATTCGAATGTCCATTGTTGTTACAGATTGTACACCAAATTTGTCTCCTTATATCTTGAGTGGTCTTCAAATCTTCTAACTCACGGCGAAGTTGGGCTACTTCATCATCAGTGCGACGCAGTGGCGGCAAGACCTTCTCTTCTTGTTGATTTTGTTGCATTTTCAATGCCTTTAGTTCTTTCCTCAGTTGCCCAATAGGATCCAGGTGTGCAGCATACTTTGGTTGTGTATCCTCTTCAAAATGTTGTCTTGCTTCTTCAATGCGTGATGCCGCTGCAACAAAATCATTGAGGGTCGCATCCAATCTAAGAGACTCACGAAGCTTCTGCTGAGATGACCTGGGCAGAGCTTTTTCTATCCATTTTTTAACCAAAAAGTCACCTCGAGCATGTGGTAGATGTGCAACAAGTGCTTTTCTTCTAGTGTGAAGTTCATGAAAGGATTCACCTGGTCTTAGCTTCAAATTCTCTAGCTGATCTAGAGCTCTTTCCGAGAAATCACTTGGTTGGAATGTCTGTGAGAACGCCGCCTTCAGAGCCTCCCATGTAGTGAAATGGCCATCTGCATATTGACTATACCATTTTTCTGCAAGACCCTCCAATGTGGATGGAAAAAGTGCCAGCATTGCATCCTCTCTATTTTGCAGACCTCGTCCACGGCATAAAGAGATGAATCTTCTCACATGATCATCAGCATCCTCATAAGCTTGTCCCTTGAAGGTAGGGAATTTGATGTTTAATCTGGAGAGTAAATGATAGAGATCCTCCATTTGTATTGGTGTTTCTTCGGACGTATCTGAGGAGAAGTCTAGAGTTCTCCTATACCCCTCTTTTGACAATGGTGTCGCACCCAAATCAATAGATAAATTTAGGGAAGGCAGAGGGGAGGTAGGCTCACTATTCGTGGTTATGGCTAACTTGTTGTGGCTCCTCCAAACGCGTAGAGACTCCTTATCTGCTCGTGTATGGGTCATGTACCTACTTGCAAATGTAATAGGGCGAAACTACCTCTCACAGAAACGCAAAGGTCCCACCGTGCGTGCCAAACTGTAGAGGAGGTACTGGGGTATCCACTTTTATCAAAAGTAGAGAATAAAGATTAAACACATCCAGTACGTCGCCTACTCAAGGGGGGTTCTCTTTAGGGAAGTATACCCTTTAACATTTCTGTGAGTAGACAGAGGAATTGTACATACTCTAGAAATATTAATCAACAAATGACTACAGAAGACCATATATTTCTTGATTCGAATCAGATGATTACAAGGTTGGGCAGAGTGATGCTCAAATGTGCAAGCTTAGGGCTAACGTGCCACCCTAAAAGTGAATAACCTCAATGCAATAGAATCTTCCCATCAGCTTAAGGGGCCAATTATATGCAGATTAACACAGAACAATAAAAATGGTAAAGAATTTCTCAAGAGAATAGAGCTTAACAGCAACACTGACTCACAGAAAAGAAAAATCCAAGCCACTCTCTTACACTATAGTGCTCATAGCCCTCCACTAAAAGCCTACCCTCTGTATCCACACTACAGAGTAGCTCCTACAATAGGCTTGAAACCACAAAGTGCAAGAGAGGTCTTCTGCACGTACGCGTATCTGAACCAATGTATCTCTAAAATTGTACCCCAAATGAGCACAAATCCATTGTCTTTATAGCCCCCAATAGGCCAAGAGGGCCTTGCCGAATCTTCACTTCCTCTGATCCCGCGTCGGTTGATTACCCAAGATTGGAGGGATAGATCAAAATATTCCCTTGATTTGAATTGGATCCACCAAAATAGGTCGTCGTGATAAATGGTGGGCAGCAACAATTGTTTATCCTCTTTCACTTTTAATAGTTTCCTTTTACCTGTTCACAACCAAAGAGCTTCCAGTCCAAATTTGCACAAATGTGTATACAAAGGCTTGCTGTGTTTAGGAGTTCCCCTTCTGACGATTGATGACGGCCATGCTAGCATCCACTGGTTCGTCAATGCTCCGTACCATACATATAGCCTCCTCACTTGTAATTACATCCCATAGTCTATCACTTGCAATCACCAAAAATTCAACATCCTCGGTTATTTTTTCCTCCTCCTTTTCCTTGTGTGATAGTGCCAAACATAAACTTCGGCATCAAATAAACCTCCATATATCATTTTGAAATGTTCCATTGCGGAAGCCACCCTCCAAACCTCTCTTTGCCACTACCATTGTTGTCCTCAGAAGCAAGAGAGGATAGGCTTCTTAAATTATAGGGGTGTGAGTGTATATGCGTGTACGTGGGTGTACGTGTGTGTATGTGTGGGTGTGCGTGTGTGTATGTGTGTGTGTGTGAGTGTGATTGTGTGTGGGTGTGTGTGTGTGTGGGTGTGAGTGTGTGTTGGTGTGTGTGTGTATGGGTGTGTGTGGGTGTATGGGTGTGTGTGTGTGGCGGGGTGAGGGGGGGCTTGCGGGGGTGCGGGAGGAGTGGGCAAGGGGGGGGTTGGCGGGGAGGCTAGGCTGGGTGGGGCGGGGAATACAGCGGGGGCTTGCGGGGTTGCGGGACTGGGCGGGGCGGAGGGTGGGGTGGAGTGTGGGGAGGGATAGCGCGGGATGGCGGGGTGGGGCAGCGGGGCTGGCGGGGTGGGACAGCAGGGCCGCGGGTTGAGATAGTGGGGGTGGCAGGGAAGGAGAGAGAAGGACGGGAGGGAGAGAGAGAGAGGGGGGGGAG